>JAUMHO010010330.1:0-10242 GCA_032360965.1 Ulva armoricana | reverse complement strand
TTCATCCTCTCCCCCCGCGCTGGTCGGGTGGACGTCCCGTCCGCCCGCTCTACCCTCGCCTTCCCCCGCCGCGCAGCGGCGCACGACCGTTGCCGGTCTTGAGCGAGGCTCGCCGAGCGAACCCCCGGATAGCCACCCTTTGAGTTCCTTCGTCCTCGGGGCTTGCCCGTCTTTGCCACCCCGCCACTCTGCCGCTTTGCAACTCTGCCACTTCCCTCTTCGCTCCACACCGCCGCCCCCCGCCGAGCACGCGCCGCACACACGATCCGTCAGACAGAACCTAGGCGGCGTTGTGGCGCTCGAAGCGTTCCATGCGTTCGATGATGTCGCGCAGGTTGGGGAAGGCGACGCGGCGGATGGCCTCATCGACCGTGACCCACTCGCGTGAGCGCTCTTCCTTCTCGGGCCACTCTTCAAGTTGACGCATGACCGGCATGGGGAAGAGCACGACGCGGTATTCCACGCCGTTGGGCTTGCGGTAGTCGTAGTGGCCGAGTTCCTGACTGTCGGGGTAGCCGATCACGCCGGCCTCTTCGTAGGCCTCGACGCGCCCCGCCTCTTGCGGCGTGTGGCCCGGATCGATCTTGCCCTTGGGCACGATCCAATCGCCGGCGCGGTTGGTGACCAGCAGCACCTGCACGGTGCCGTCGGGCCGGACGCGGTAGGGGATGACGCCTGCTTGCAGAGCCGAATCGGGCATGGGTGCATCCTGCTTGCCGCGCGGCCGCTTGAACGCGGCCACGGGCGGTGCGATCCGTCGCGCGGCGGCCATCCGGTGGCCCGCCGTCCATACGCCGGTATTGTTGCAAGGGACGGGGGCGGTGCCAAGTTTGCACAGCGAGCCGCGCGGGCCGTCTACGGAACAAGTTTCTTGACGGCCTCCAGGCGGCGGCGGTGGATGGGCTGGCCGGGCTCGAGGGCGACGAGCATCTGGATGTGGCGGCGTGCCGCGCCGGGCTCTTTGGCGAAGAGCGCGACGCGGGCGGCGAGTTCGCGGAGGCGTGCGTCGGATGGAGAGATGCGGGTGGCACGGTCGGCCTTGGCGATGGCGAGCGGCAGGTTGCCTTCCTGGGCGTAGAGCTCGGCGAGCTGGGCGGCGAAGGCGGGGAGTTTCTCCTCGCGCTCGTCGAGGAACTCCAGGGCGGCGACGGCCCGGGCCGCGAGCGCTGCGCTCGCGTCGGGGGCGAGTGCGAGGCGGGCGATGAGCCGGTGGGGCTTGGGGTCGATGGGGCGTGCCGCGGCGTAGCGGTCGATGAGCGGGACCATTTCGGGCGTGGGATCGCCGTTATTGGCGGCCAGGGCGCGGCCGAGGGCGAGTTCGAGCACGTCGGGGTGGGCGGGGTGATCGGTGAGCCACTGCTCCAGCACGGCCTGCGGCACCTCGGGCGGCGCGGCCTGCTTGCCGGCTCCTGCCGCACCATCCGCCGCCGGCTCGCCGGGGTTGCCGTCGTCGCCGGCTGCCGGGTCGGCGGCGTCGGGGCCGCTGGGAGGGGCGGGTGGCGTGGCGGGTGTGAGGGCTTTGAGAAGTTCGGCGATGGTGGGTTCGCCGGCCTTGGGCAACAGGCCCCAGGAGACCACCTGCTGGCGTGCCCAGACCTTGAAGCGTTTGAGGAACTCGTCGCGGGGGATGCCCAGCACTTTCTGGTACGCGGCTTCTTCGTGGATGCCCGCCGCGTACTCGGCCATGAGGGCGAGGGGCGCGCGTGGGCCGAAGGTCTCGACCATGTACTGGTACATCCAGTGGCCCTGCGCATAGCCCTGCTGGCGATCGGTGGCCTTCTTGGGGCGGACGAAGGCGATGTTGATCTCGCTGAAGTCGAAGAGGCGGTCGCGTTCCAGGACCATGGCGAGGAGGCGGCAGGTCTGTTCGTCGCGCGGCTGCTGTTCGAGGTAGACGGCCTGGGCCTCGGTGAACCAGTGGGGGATGCGGTTGTTGGTCTTGTCGAGGCCCACGGTGTGGGTGTACTCGTGGCGCACCACGCGCGGCCAGTCGTAGGTGCCGCTGTGCGAGGCGCCCTCGCGCGGGGCCTCCATGGCGATGACCGGCCCGGTGGAGGCGGCGATGGTGTGAATCTTGGGCATGCCCGCGATGCGCACCGCGAAGGAGCGGTGGTTGGGCATGAGGTCGACGGTGGTTTTCCGGGGCGGGTTGTGGTCGAGGCCGCCGGGAGCGCTCTCGGGGGCGGAGGCGACGCGCCGGTGGTTCTCTTCGAGTACGGGGAGCATCTCGCGGGCGACCAGCGCGTCGGGGTCTTCGTCGGTTTCGAGGGGCTGCTTGTCGGCGGTGCGGCCGGGCTGGTAGCGCACGATGAAGTGCTCGCTCTCGAGGCGGGCGAACCCGGCGATGCTCTTGACAAGGGTGAGGCTGTTGGCGGCGCGCACGTGGAAGGGGTCGAAACGTGCCGCGTCTTCGAGCACGTCCCGGGCGGCCTCGTCTTCACCGGCCTGCACGAGCAGCAGGCCCAGGTCGATCTTGGGCTCCACCCAGTTGGGCTGCCGGGCGATGGCGCGCCGGAGCAGGGCGGCCCCCGTCGCATACTGGCGGGATTCGGAGAGGGCCTTGCCGGCCTCATGAAGGGCGCGGGCGGAGCCGGGGGAGAGCGTTTCGAACGCGGCCAGTGCCTCGTCGAGACGTTTGGGATCGAAGGTGATGGCGATGGCCGCGGCTTCGAGAGCGCGCAGGTCGCGTGAGGCGGGCAGGGTCGCGAGTGCGGGGGCGAGAGCCTCTTGGGCGAGGGTGGGCTCGCTCTGGCGGAGCATGGCGCGGCAGCGGAGGGCGCAGGCATCGGGCGCGTCGCTCTGGCCCGGCTTGCCGCCGCGGATCACGTCGAGTCGGGCGGCGATGGCCTCGACGCTGGGCATGTCGAAGCTGGCCACGGCCATCTCGCCGAGTTGCCGCCACGCGCCGGCGGAGGCGGGGCAGAGGGAGAGCACCTGGCCGAGAATCTCCTGGGCCTGGGCGGGGTTGTCTTTCTCGAGGAGCAGGCGTGCCTCGGCGAGTTGCACGGGCCAGGCGAGAGGGTCGAGCTGCTCGCGGGCGTGGCGGAGCAGCGCGAGCATGGCGCGGTAGTCGCTGCCGCCCTCTTCGGGCTTGACGTGCGCGATGATGGAGGCGGCCTCGACCGCCCACGCCGCGTCGAGGGCGTTTTCGGCACGGCCGCGGCTGACGAGCGCGAGGGCGGGCGCGGCGGCCTTCACGGCTTCGTCGGTGCGGCCGATGTCGTGCAGGGCGCGGACGCGGATGCTCACGGCACGGAGGGAGTCGAGATCGCCGGTGAGGGCGAGGGCCGCGGCGGCATCGCCCCGGGCGAGCAGGGCCTCAGCGCGGTCGAGCGCGGGGACGGAATCGTCGGCGAAGACGGGGTCGGCGTAGCGGCCGCGCAGGAGGGCATCGGCGGCGATGCGGGCCGGGGTGTCGAGGTCGGCATCCTCGGCGAGGCCGTGGAAGATGCGGAGGTTCTTGGCCTCATCGGGCGTGAGGAACGCGGCGGTGGTGGCGGCGGCGACGGAGGCGGAGACCTCGGGCGCCTCCATCGGTTTGGGGCCGAGGTTGAGGGCCTCGGCGGTGGTGCGGGTGGGGGGCAGGGCCAGCGCCGTGCCGGCGAGGACAACGATCGCCAGCGCGGCGGCGAAGCGGCGGAGGGATGCGGGGCGATGGGAAGGAGGTGAGAGGGGCACCATGTTCATACGGCTCGGGGTGCGGACAGGTGCGTGCGAGGGGAACGCGCGCCGGGCCGAGGCCCGCGGGCAGGCGGAGCGCGGGGGTGCAGGGGTTGATTCGGTTGGGGGGCGGTATGGGCGTGAGAGTTTGGCGGGGGCGTCCCTCCTCAGGGCCACCACGCGGGTCAAGCCCGCGACGAACGAAGCACTCACGACTCCAGAGGCGTGCTCGCGTCGGCGCCGTCGTCGGTGCCGGAGAGCAGGTGAACCAGGCTGTAGCGCTCGACCTTGCGGTGCAGGCGGCGGCGGTCGATGCGGAGAATCTGCGCGGCGACCGACTGGTTGCCCTTGGTGAAGCGCAGGGCGCGGGCGATGAGGGCTTTCTCGGCGGCTTCGAGGGAGACGATGGGGCCGTCGACCAGCGAGAGGGTGGTGGCGGAGAGGTTGGCCGCGGCGATGGCGCCGGCGCGGAGGCGCTCGGGGAAATCGGCTGGGGAGAGCGTTTGGCCGGCGGAGAAGACCACGGCGTGCTCGACGGCGTTGCCGAGTTCGCGCACATTGCCGGGCCAGGAGTAGGAGGTGAGCAGAAGCTCGGCCTCGGGGGAGAGGCACTTGGCAGGCTCTTCGTAGAGGTCGGCGAGCTGCTGGAGGAAGTGGTTGGCGAGGAGGGCGGCGTCTTCGGGCCGCTCGTGCATGGAGGGTACGACGATCTTGACGACGTCGAGGCGGAAGAAGAGGTCCTCGCGGAAGTCGCCGCGCGAGACCATGGCCCGCAGGTCGCGGTGGGTGGCGCAGAGCACGCGGACGTTGACCGGGACCGGGTGCACGGAGCCGAGCGGGACGACGCAGCGCTCCTGGATGCAGCGGAGGAGCTTGGCCTGGGTCTTGAGGTCGAGTTCGCCGATCTCATCGAGGAAGAGGGTGCCGCCGTCGGCGGAGCGGAAGAAGCCCAGGGTGGCGCTGTCGGCGCCGGTGAACGCGCCCTTGACGTGGCCGAAGAGCTGGCTCTCGAGGAGCGTGTCGCGGAGGCCGGTGCAATCGACGGCGACGAAGGGCCCGGATGCGCGGCGGCTGGCGAGGTGGAGATGACGGGCGACGAGTTCTTTACCTGAGCCCGAGGGGCCCTGGACGAGCACGGTGGAGTCGCGGGGGCCGACGGCGGCGATGAGGGACCGCAGACGCGCCATGGCCTGGCTCTGGCCGACCAGCGGGGGGGCACGCAGGGGCGCAGGAACCGCCCGGGCCGGAGAAACCGGCTGCACGCGGCGACGATCTGCACTTGGGGAACCCAGCATGATGCGCCAACATCCGGGGAGAGAACCGGGTGCGGGAGAGAGATTTCCGCAAGCTCAACCGCCTTGGGGGCGGCCCGGTTTCCCGGGGCTCAAACGACATCGCCGCGGTCTCTCGCGAAGAGGTCGCTGATCAGCTTGGCGCAAGGTGACAAAACGGAGTTTCCTCCCTCACCTTGGCGAAGGGACCATACACCGAGTTTTGAGGAGCGGCAAGGCAAACGCTGGAAACGGCCTTGGATCGGGTTCGGATAGAGGCGATTTCCCTATATCAGGTGTGAAATCGGCCTGATAAGCGGGTTTTATGGAACCGCTGGTTGGGAGGTGGCCTAGGCCAATAACCGACCTTTGTCCGAACGAGCGATCAGGCCGCGGGCTTGCCGAGGAGGGCGCGTTTCTTGAGGATGAAGGCGACGTGGTGGTCAACGTGGTCGGCGTACATGGCGACGACGTTGGCGAGGGAGATCTTGCCGCGCTGGTTGTGGATGCCCGCGCGCTGCCACGCGGCTTCGGGGAGGCGGGAGAGGAGCGCGGCGGTGAAGGCGCGGTTGTCGGCAAAGAGGCGGAGTGCCAGGGCGAGATCGACGGCCTCGTAGTGCAGGGACTTGGCGAAGAGGGTTTCGTCGTAGGAGATGAGCAGGGGGAGCTCTTCGGCCACGATGCGGCGCATGCGGTGGGTGGCGATGAGGTCGGAGTCGAGCGTGTGTACCACGATCTGGCGGATGCTCCAAGTGCCGGGGATGGGGAAGGCGTCGAGGTCGGCCGGGCCCAGGCCCGCGACGGAGCGGGCGAGGGTGGCGGAACCGGCGGTGTAGCGATCGATCAGGGCGGTGGACATGCCCAGATGCTAGGGGTTAGGGGACAGGCGACAGCAGAACCCACGCGCTGTTCACCCGCTCCTCGCCCGATGCCTCACGCCTTTTCAGCATGGGCTGTCGAAGTAGGCCGTGATGAAGTCGCCGAGGTTGTCCGAGTTGGGTGGGAAGCACTGGCCCGACCCATCGAGCGTGAAGTTGGCCTTGTACCCCTCGTCGTAGGGCGGATCGTTTTCCGGGCAGGTTGATGCGTAGCCGCCGGGGCCGGGAATGGGCGGGTCGTTGAAGTAATCGGTGATGAAGTCGCCCAGATCATCGGAGTTCACGACGGTGTCGTGGTTGTAGTCGACGAGGCAGGGCACGACGGTGAAGAACACAGGATCACCGACGAACACGGTGGCCGAGGCGACCTCGCTGGGCACGCCGGGGCCGCCCACGGTTTGCAGGTAGTTCACGTAGACATTCTCAAGGTAGAGCACGTACTCGCCCGGCACGGTGGGGGCGATGAACGAACCCGAGGCGATCACCTGCCCCTGGGCTTGCAGGCCCACACCGGCCACGGGTGTTTGCGAGGAGCCGAGGTAACCGGTGCCGGGCATACCGAAGGTGTTCTGGGCTCCGCCGATCTGGATGAGGCCGGGGTAGCCGTAACCCTGCGTGTCAAGGACGGTGCCGCCGAAGGCCGAGGCGCTGGATGTGATCTGGCCCGGCACGGGGTTGGCGATACCCAGGGGACGGTCAAAGTTGGCAAGGTCGGGGCCGCGTGTGCCGGGCGTGAGGGTGATGGGGGCGGGGTTGCCGGGGTACTGCTGGAGGTCGGCGGTAAAGGCGGCAACGCCAAGGCTTGGACCTGCGCCACTGGTAAGGAGCAGGCGACACGACCATGTGGCGGCAGCCCCGGATTCCAGCACCGTGTGCGAACAGGCGACGCTGGCGGAGAACCGCGGCTCGCTCAGGCCCGGACCCGCGTAGACACCACATGAAGGCGCGAGCCCAAGCAACACCGCAACGCACCACCGCTTCATAGTCGCCACTTGGAACACCCCTTGCATGCGACGGGCACTGCTCATTGATGCGCTCCGTTAAGTAGGTGTAGCGGCCCCGCAATCATCTGACCGCCAACATACTCACCCGACATGCCGGCCACACTCCCTTCGGATGCAACGTAACTATTTGGCTCGATCGGCACACCACGCATGCTGGCCCCGCGCAATCCGCAGAGCTGAAAGCGCCACTCCGGCCAAGTCTGCATCGTGGGTGGCCTGCCGCCGGTGGCGGTTAGGCACCAAAAGCGAAGCTCATTGCACTGATCCAACTCCCGCCATGCCCTGACACCGCGCCACGCGAGCAACGATGCCAAGACACCATATGGGGGCGGGTCGGGGAATAGCCCGGATATGCGCACCCCGCGTTCCTGGGTGCGGTGCGCACTGAGAACGGGTAGAGGTGGCCAGGCAAAATTGCGCTCGCCCCGGTCCACATAGGCACGCCCGCAGATCAGTGCATCACTGGGCGACAAAAGCCACATGTCTACACAGATGGGCGTGGGCGTGTTCGCTCCGCGAGCCTGCGGCGTTAAAGGCCACAAGATGCCGTGAATGCAGCGCACGCTGGCACCTGGCTCAACCTGTGCGATGGCGGAAGCCAAGAGAGGTACGGGACACGCGCTTTCGCACATGCGGGCAACCTGCCAAACAGCCGGCGGGCGCGGTATTCCGTCGCCGCTGCCGAACACATACTCCTTCGCAATGGCGAGCACGCGCTCAGACTCACGATGCGAGGCGAGAGACGAGGCTTCGCGCGGGCCTTGCTCGATAGCGCTGTGCCCGACCGTCGGGAGTACGGTGGCACATCCAAGCAGCGTGCACACGCCGATCGCGACGGATCGACCAAGTGTCATTCGCCGCACCTCCGGCTTGTAATGAGGAACGACCATCTACCGTATATCCCATACCGAGAATGTTGACTCGATAGCACCTTCTAGCCTATAGCGCCCAAATGGGTTCTGATTGAACAAGATGCCGTTGTTGGTCGGGTCGGTGGGCACAAAGTACTGTGTGTTCGTCTGGCGATCGTGATACTGCGGGCGTTGGAACGTCGTCGGGCGCGCAAATGACCCCGGCACACGATTGCCGACTGCAGTGACTTCAGCGCTGACCTGGATCGTGCTGCCGGTCAGCCCCTGCCATGCGGGCCCGGCGATCGTGCCGTCGGTTATCGGTAGGAAGAAGCCGCTAAACTCTTCATCGATGAAATACATCCACTGGTCGTCAAACACACCGGTGCGTTGCACTTTGTAACGCACCGGCACATCGTAGCCGGGATACGCACCGACCTGCCCAAGATCCAAGAGCTGCATGAACTGCCCGGCCTTGATTTCAACATAGAATGCGCCGCCACCCGAAGCTGGGCTGAACTGATCATCGCTCCGGTAGGTCGAGTAGCCAACGTTGATCCAGGCGAAGGGTTCTCCATTCAGGCTCTCGGCCGTTGCGATGGCAATGAACACCGATGAGTGCGTGCGATTAGCATCCGCAGGTGAACAGAGCGCGGTTCGCCTCGGCTCGATAATAACGGACGCGGAATCCGCATCGCCGACCTGAATGGCAGCGAGGCCGGTGAACCATCGACGCGGGCCGAGGCGAGCACAACCAAAAAGCGAGTCGAGTCCGATTAGTTGAAACGTCTGGAGATCGACCGCTTCGACACCGGGCGGGACCACGATGTCGTACGGCGGAATCATGGGCGTGCCCGGCAGCAACGGGCCCGTCATCGCGGCCGCGAACTGCTGCAGGGCGTTCTGCCCCCGGGCCACATTCGGCAGCAGGCCCAAGACGAGGAGTAACGCCGCGGCAACGACAGCGTGAAGGCGGTGGGGGATGAGCGCTGGGGGCTGTGGGGAGAGATCGGGCAGCCCCACAGGCAGGCTTGCCAAGCCGCGCCAGCCTGTGGCACAAGCTCGCCAGCCTGTGGCACAAGGACAGTCCGCCGCGTGTGTGCCTGCCGCCTGCCGCATGGTTCCGCCTCCGTGCGAGAGGGAGAAAGGTGGGGGCTGAGGGAACAGTGCCGAGGGCCGGGTACACCAGCCGGATGCCATGAGTCTACGACAGCCTACCCCCCCCCTGTTCCCCATGTCAACAAGAAAAATGGTTTGTGGGTGAGAGTTCGCAAACCGCCCGAGTGCCATGCCCGAGCTCGCGCTCGGGCCTCTTGGGGCGATCAGCGCGGTGGATGCGGTGCGGTGGCGGGGAGGCCTCGGTCAGACCGCTCGCTTCGCTCGAGGCTCGTAGAAGCACTGCGCCAATGCCTCGCTCACTTTGGCGCGGCGGCGGGCGCGGCGGGCGGCACGCCGTCATCGGCCACGCCGGCGATGCCCGCGGCCAGGGCGCTCACCGTGCGGGCGAAGCGGGGCAGGTCGAGGGTGTCGGCGGTGTCGGTGGGCTGGTGGTAGTGGGGGTTGCGGAAGTTGGCGGTGTCGGTGGCCATCGCGGCGGGGATGCCGCGCAGGAGGAAGGGGGCGTGGTCGGAGCGGAGGAGGTCGGGCGGGGCGATGGGGAGGAGGTCGAAGACGAAGAACTTGGCTTGGGGCACGGCGGCGGCCATGTGGCGCTTGAGCGCGCGGACGAAGGGGCTGTGGGTGAGGGTGGTGGCAATGGCGAGAAAATCGCCCGTGTCGGGCACGGCCAGGCCCTTGAGCGCGGCGAATGGGTTTTTCTGCGAGCCGGGCGCATCGGCGTAGAAGCCGAGCATTTCGAGGCTCAACATGCCCAGCACGGTCTCTTCGCCCGCGGCGGTTCTTTCGGCCACGAGTGGCGCGTATTGCGTGGAACCCACCAGGCCAACCTCTTCGAGGTTGAAGAGGACGAAGCGGATGGTGCGGGCCGGGGGCGCGGGGCGGCTCTTGAGTAGGCGGGCGATTTCGAGCAGCGCGGCGACGCCGGTGGCGTTGTCGTCGGCCCCGGGGCTCTTGGGCACGGCGTCAAAGTGCGCACCGACGATGAGGACCTCGGCGGGTTTCTGGGTGCCGGTGATCTCGAAGAGGATGTTTCGCCATTCGCGGACGGGCTCGCCGCGCCGGCCCCAGTGGAGGGTTTGGGTGGTGGGTTCGAAGCCGAGGCTCTTGACGGCGGTGAGGAGGAGTTCTTCGGTCTGTTTGAGGCCGGCGATGTGCTCATCGGTGGGGCCTGGCGAGCGTTTCTCGGGGAGCGAGCGGATGGTGGCGAGGAGGCGGGCTTCGTCGGCGGGGGGGAGGGATGCGGCAAGGCATACGGATGAAAGCGATAGAACTACAATCGTGCGAGCGAAGATTGACATGTGTTTATTCCATACGACCCGTTACCATGAGGCATGGCATGAGTATTCGTGAACGGGCCCCTCTGAACAACTTCGCGCAACCGACCGCATGAGAAGACGATATACCTCGTGGTGGCGGTGCTTCACCGCCGAACGGAGGTTGCCATGGCCGAGCGGACCAA
>JAUMHO010010319.1:0-11182 GCA_032360965.1 Ulva armoricana | reverse complement strand
GCTTACTCGATGTAGCCGCGCTTAAATTGGAAAAGACCAATTTAAGCGCGGTTCTGGCCGCGCTTAATCCGGTAGCTTTAAGTTAAGCGCGAGCACCTGTACAGACGGTGGCAGTATGTGCTTGTAGGTCGTTGCCAGTTTCAGCTTGATGCGGTCACGCGCCTTTTCACTCTCAGCCGAGCGCGGACCTGATCTGAACAGCTGTTTCTTGCATTCTTTACTGGTGCATGCTCATACACCGCCAAGCTGGTGGGGCACTCGCACCGACACCCTGTCTGATGAGGTGTGGTCAGCCGTCCAGAGAGCGTGGCGGCGGTCTGGATCGATTTCCCTGGGGGGCTGAAAGCAGACTACATGCATGTGGTCATTGTTAGTGACATGGGTGTGACTGCCTGGTACGATGAGGTACAGTGCTGGTGCCACCTGGAACCTGGTAGCCTCAGAGTCGCACCGGGAGGGTAGTGAAGTGTGTCACAACGCAGGCTTAGAACTGACATGAGGCGAGGGTGCAGAAGGAGGGAACGCACCACATGCGGGTGACCATCCTGCCGCAGGAGGCCGACATTGACGCTGTCATCAGCCGCCTCTCTGCCTTCCACCAGGCATTCCTGGACAAGTACCGCGCCTAGCCACCCGCATGTACTGCGTGCACCTGCGCGGGAGCGCCACTATGCAACGGAACGCCCATCCAACTATGCTGGCATCTCCCAGGTGCCACGATTGCCGTGCTCCCGACATGACAAGCGTGACATCCGCATCCCGGCTGCCTTGCGCAGCTCTGGCCAGTTGCCCCAGGACCGTTAGCGTTTGCGGGTGTGCTGGTGTGATGCCACGGCGGCATGCCACGGCGGCATCTGCCGGAAACCTCCGCAGGTTCTGTGGTGCGTATGCGGTCGCGGCCGGGTGTCCAGGTACGATAGGTGTGTGCTGGTGATGCGGCAGACTCTGGTGTGGCTGACTGGTGGCACCACAGCAGAAGTCTGCGCCGGATCCACATGCATGGAATGCAAGTCCGGGTGGCGGCTGTCCCGGACATAGTAGTGACTACACGGCAGATCTACAAATCTGCCGGTCGTTGAAGGCCTTGCAGGGTCTAGTTGCGAGACAATACCGCGTTGGCAGCGTCACAGATGCGCGGTATGTGTCTGCATGGGGAATCCCCGTGGTCGATTAGTGCCAGTGCTGTTGTTGGCGTGCAATGCAAGTCCAGGTGGCGGCTGTCCCGGACATAGTAGTGAATAAGCGGCAGATCGAGACTTCTGCCTGTTGTTGAAGGCCGTGCAGGGTCTAGTGGTCAGACAATACCGCGTTGTCAGCGTCACAGATGCGAGGGGTGTGCACGGGGAATACCCGCAATGATTAGTGCCAGTGCCGTAGTTGAAACAGTGTGTACTAACTGCTGGGTGTAGGCATGTTCGTTGCACTCCCATGATGTAGCACTGGCAACTGATTGCAGATGTGTACCGTAGATAAGACTGTTCCTTGCACGTACCTGTGCCTCGTGTCAGTGGCGGAGCACTGTGTGGCATATGGCATGCATGCAGTAACTGTGTTTCAGATCGCTGACCCAGTGCCGCATCCTGTGGCAAGGTAACACTTTGGTCTGCCACATCTAGTGATCACAGTCCAGATGCTCCGTTCACAAAGTCAGAATGTGCGCAGCAGGAATTGTTATTGTGTACTTGAGGTGTACCATTATTGGTACACGGAGGCTGACATCCGGATGTATACTTCTAGTCGATATGTGTATATCTACAGCCTGGTGTGCTGGCACATCAGTCGGTCGTTGCCAGAGACACAGTGTGTACTGATCCAGCTGTTTCTCATAGACCAGCAAATTTCAGATTGCGCAGTGGTTTGGTCGCCCACAATTCCTGGAGGGTTTCAGTGCCGTAGTGCGGTCATGTGCGTGGGTGCCTCATGTGTGCCTGTTACAGCCGCTGCAGTATCTGGCATGGTCTGTTGATGTACTTGTGCATCCGTTTTAAATGTTGTCTCACCTCGTATGATGAGTGATATGGAATGCAGTTCAGTCCTGACTTAGTGAGGGTGCCGTGAGGTGTCATGCTGTTGTAGTGTGACATTGGGCCCATGGATAAGTATAAGGTACACCGATGCTTTATATGCGATAGTCCGAGGTAGTTATACTTACTTTGGACTGGGTATACCTGTAACAGTTTGTCAGACGTTCCATTTCAATGAGGTTGTAGCGAATCGATGCATATCCATACAAGGCAACCAGGCGCTATACGTGTTGATGTGATGGCACCTACCATGGGGCTCTTAATGGTATGCAGTTAAGTCCTGGTTGAGAGAATGTGGCGTAAAGGTGTTGTCTGGGTCGGTGTGACATTGAGCCGATGATAAAAGCACTGGGCATGCCGAAGCTTAATCGGCAGTACTACGAGGTCATAATTTAATGTTCCTCTAGACCGGGTCGGCTGTTGCCTCAGGGCAGGAAACGTTCAGTTTCCGGCGCAGTGCAGCACTGGCAGGATTTGTGTGCCTGCCGTATACACTCTGACTGGCTGTTAATAAATGTGCTAGAACTGTCTGGTTACACAAGGCGTCGTCCAATCGCGAATATTGTCGGAGACAGCTAGCCTAAACGCTTCTGTCTGCTCGCAGTGTTCACACCTCACTGCCCATAGTACCCCCAACATAATGAGAGATGTACCGAATAGTATGCGCATCACTGCCATTGTGGGTGTCCAGCGGTGACTTGGCAGTTGCCTGAACACCAAAGTGCGTTGTAGAGGTAGGTTGTCTAATCCATTCTACATCAGCTTGGCCACGGTGCCCCCCACATTACCTGTGCGCTAATGCTTGTGCTCGTTTTGCTAAAAAACTAGGAAGCTATGAAACACGGATGCTATGTACTACAGACGAAACCGAACAAGGATGAATGTATTTGCAGCTCAGCTTTTCAGCAGTACAGGCCACGCTGCTACCACGTACACTCGGGATCAGCGTCTACCTGCCACATTGTCAGTCGAATTCTACATTTCCATTCCCGACATACAGGCATGCCAGGTCCAGCCAGAATTCTGGTGCTGTGTGCAGAGCATCTGTGTACGTGGTCACCTCGTCATGCCCAAGCAGCTCCAAAAAGACAGTGCAACACAGGAGGGGCCCTTCACAGGACTCACATCACTGTAGCATAATCATAGCAAAACGCATGCCATCATTGGGCCATAGCCCCTGCAATGCAGACTTCCATTGTTGTCCCTTTCCACAATAATCTCTTAAAATGTCCCTCGGCACATGAAACTTCCTAACCTGCAGCACTTTGTCACATTCCATCCCATGTAATATCTGGATGCCTGGGTTTGTATCCAGGTACATGCGCTGCAGAAAAAGTAGAGGCAAGCATGCTGCGTCACACCATCTACAGCCCCTAAAATGGGTGAATGAACTCAGGAAGGACGCACCACGAAATAGGCCTATGCCATAGATTCTGCAGCATCTGCAGCTGCCACAGAGGGTGTCACGGTCGCGGCGCGCCCGGCGGACGAGTTACGGGCACCCCGCATGCGGTAGAAGAGGGTAGCAGATGTAACGGCAGCAAAGAAAAGCAGGGTCGTGCCGGCACTGGCAACGGCAAGCACCACCGGCGCCCAGTCCGTACCTACACCCAGCACAACCTCGCCCGCATACATGTCCGCTCGTTCCTACCGCCTCGCCCCTTAGCACATGAACTCATCCGGCCGGACTGCCATGCATATGCCAGACAGGCGTTGCACCGAGTGTGGACGGGCAAAGCCAGCATCCTTGAACAGGCAATCAGTGCGCTTGGATTGTGGAGCAGGGTAGCCAGCCAGGTGCACCCACTGCTCGCAAGTAAACAAGACTGCGAAGACCGCTCATGATGCCGCCTCCTACACACGTGCCAGGCAGCCTGCAGTACCGGTGTGTGCACGTGCACCCCTGAGTTTACATGGGAGGCAGGAGTACGGAGCGGGTGACCATTGAGAACCGAGCACGAGTCGGGCACAAGGGCACACGTGTATCAGGGCTACCGCCTGTGCCCTGGAGTGCGGATGCCCCAGCGATGATGGAGGGGCCTCCACGGGGCTGAGGCCTTCCATTGATGGGCCGGGAGTTTGGGTCTCTGGGAACGCCCTCTGCTGGCCGGGGCGCACTTGCTGAGGGCGCCCTCGCAGCCACGCCGCCCTGACCGCTACCGCTGCCCATGGGTGCCGGCATGCTCTCCGCGTCGCCTGCGTTAAGACTAGCTAGGGGGTCGCCTTGCGGTGGCGGCGGTGCCGCGGGGGGGGGGCCTGGCACGGTCGATGTTGGCACCGCTGGTGGCGGTGGTGCATCGGTCGGAGGCTGCACATCGCCTGCCGGCGCTGCTTGTAGAGGTGCATCAGCGCCCGATGCGGGTGTGGTTGGCGCCGCTCCCTGGACCCTGGTAGGCGCGGTGACTCCCCGCTCCGGTACCGCCAGACTGGTACCGCTCAAAGCCGGTCCTGCAGTTGTGGCATTCTGGGCTCTGAGATCGCTGCCACAGCTGTACCGCAGCGGCCGTCAGCTTGCAGCAGGTGTGCGCGTGATGTACCAGCTTTGTGGGGGACCATCCCCCGCCAGGTTGGCAGCGACGATGCGTTGGGGATGAGCACGTCAGGCACATGCACCCATGCATGCTTCGCACACAAACGGACATCCGAATACCACATGCACAGTGACAGTGACAGTGGCAGCAGACCACAGGCACCAGTGGGGCCCACTGTTTGGCATACGGGGGCAAGCTGAAATGACGGAGGCAGGCAACCGCCACGCACCGCTGCCGGCGGCGTCAACACTGGCGCCCCCATCATCACCAGCATCTCCCGTTCCTGCGCCTGCACCACCGCTCTCTCCCCGGCCCTCCGCCGACTCTTCAGCAACGGACTCTCCAGTATCCTCATCACCTCCCGGCTCGCCATCATCATCAGCAACGCCGCCTCCAGGGGCCATGGCATCATACACGCCGCCCCTATCCCCACCCGTGACACCCACTGGCGCGGCAGAGGCGCCCCTTGGCATGTCGGCCACAGGAGCTTCCGCCTCGCTGCCGTCCTCCTCGTCAACAACCCCACGCAGTTCCATGCCCCCAGGCGACACAGCGGCATCCCCAGTATGCATGGCATCCCCATAGCTTCCCCTGGCAGGTTCAGGGGACGTATCGCCAGCCGTGCAGCTGACGCCGTCACAACCTACCGATTTCCCATGAAGCACATCTGCACCCCCCCCCAAGCCCCTCTCACTACCCAGACCATCGCCACCTTCGTTTGAAGCGGCCCCCACGTCACTGGCTTGCGGCGCAGTACTTCCGGCATGCGCCCCACCTCCTGCACCATCCGCCGTACCAATGTCCACAAGATCGGCTTTGCTTTGCTTTCGGAACCCTGGTGGCTCCTTGGCCCCGCCTGTGCCTGCGGAGCTGTCGATGCCAGCAGGCGGCGTGACAGCAGGACTGGCGCCACGCCCGCGCCGTGGCCTCCGCGGCCGCCGGTGTCGAAGTCGGTGCCGATGGCGCCGTTCACGCTGCCGACGCGGCCGCCGGGGGGCGTGAACTGCAAGTGCGGTCTCATCCGGCCAGCCCCGTGTCCGCACTGGGAGCGAGACGCCTGACATGGCAATGTGCACTGGAGGTGCTGCATGCGCACCCCTCATGCCCGCGTCCCATGCGGCTCGGCCGGGCGGAATGTGCTTCGCACGTGCACGGCTGGAGTATGACACTGCAGGAGGTTTTCCCTGTGGTGCCATGCGGCTGGCACCATAAAAGGCACGTCCACGCCAGTGCCAAATCCACCCCGAGGTGCGTGGCTTGAATGTGAGAGAACGGTGGTGGGTCTTGGCATCAGCAGGCTGCAGTGCGTTTGCGTCTCGGTCAAGACTCGTCGGAGATGGTGGCGATCCTGATGGGAGTTCCTGTAGCGATTGGAGTTCCTGGCTTTGCGGTATTTGCATCTCTGCTCCTCTGGATTCATGGTACATTCCGGCCTGCATGCACCGGCGCCAACTTACGTAACATCTTATCCCAAGGGTGCCGAGCCTGTTTTACTAGTACTCCTGCCCATCTGCCACATCAGATATTCTGCTGCAGTGTACACGTGATAGGCTTGGTGCATCGATCGCGCATGCGGCTCGAATTCTCTGCAGCTAGAGAAGATCGCTCGAGTGTTCCTGCGAGCTCTGGCGCTGGTCAGCAGCGCTCACTTCACGAGCCAGGCCATGGCTTACGCTGCCACCTGGGAGCTGCAGCTTGGCCGATTACGCGGTCGCGACAGGCACTGCCATGCTGGTGAGCAGCACTACCAGCAGCACTGACACGTGTTTCGTGAACACCACGGCGTGGCTTCTGCGACTGTAAATCGCTAGACTCGTGAATTCCGTGGCGACCAGCGCAGGGTCGGCTGCGCGGCTGACAGGCACTTTTCCGAAACTAGCATGCATTCTGATGCATGTTGAACCAACGTGGCGGTATGGCATAAGTGTCTTTGCGAACAGCTGTGACCCTGTCTTGACATGTCAAGTGTACAGGAGACCGGCTCGAAAGCTGCCGACGTCGGAACGCTCGGGAAGCCAAGACTGAGAGCCGCTGTTGCAGAGCTGCACTCCCGTTACTATGAATGTGATTGCGGGTACTGTGCTAGCTGGATCTTCACCCGAGAGTCATCTCGCCAAGAAGGAGAACCCCCTTGATGCATGGACACGCGCTTGCGTTCTGATGGGCAAAAGTTTGACGCAGTGAGAGTATGATCGATTCTTTTTTGAACAACACAGTGAAGGGGGTCATGAGCTTACCAAGACAGTTTTTATCATGGCCTAGGTGGATCCGGGACAATGCGTCTGCGCAGGCGTGCGGGAGGTCGCACGGCCCGGACCGGATCCAAAGGTCGGGAGCGGCAATAGGGCTTTTACAGCGGCAGAAACCGGGGCGCACCTGGCTTGAATCAGGGGCATCTCCCCTGCATCTGACAACATGTTCCAACGACGTGTAGTGAGCGCGCTGTAGATTGTGACCGCTACATGAGACAGCCTGGCCGAGGACCCAGATCAGCAACAGCCATAGCAGCATCAGACCACGCATGCAACCTCACACGCCAAGCCAATGCACAACTGGCCACCAAGCTGCTTCATCAGAGTATTTTTCATCGTGTTGCTGTTTTTCCTTTGCTATAAATTGGGTAGGACTCAGGCCAGTCGGCTGTGAATTCCTGAAACCATGTCTTGTTCACTACAAGTATGCCCATCGGCTAATATAGTATTGCCACGATCACAATAGCACACACAGCACAGACCAAATGCCCATTCGCAAGGTGCTAGTTGATGTACATGTTTGTGGTGGACGACCGAGTAGCGCTCATTCCCTTGTCGAATCGCGGGTGTGCTTTTCGAATGGTGCCGCTGGTCGCCACGCTGTGCTGCCGCGCGGCAGCGAGCAGGTATGGAGTGATCAGTGCACATATGTGTACGGTGGTGAGAACATGTATCCCCCAAATTTTGTAAACTCGCAGCACTGTCTCGCAGGAATGCACGCGGAAGCACTAGTGTGAAGTAACTCGTCGTACGATCCCGCATGGAACAACACTTGCCGAGCGACATTTTCCGGCCGGATTTGCTGTCCAGGTGTCTTTAAAGACAAAGAAATTTGCTGCTAGGCCTAAACAGTGCTGCGGAAACATGATTTTTTAAGGTCCTGTGCTGGAGAACCAGGAGGTAGCTGTGGCTTGTCTGGAAGCGTTCGCGCAGGTAGTCGAATACCTCCTTCTGGAGTTTTGCCACCTCAACCATGTTACACAACTGCTCTTTTCATGGCTGAATACGAAACAGAGCATGGCACGTGTCTCTCGTATCTCCATGAAAAATGCATCCGCGACAGCATCTCTTACATGTAAGCAACCTCCTCCGTTGTGGGCACACTGTGGGCAAACTGCGACTATTGGTGCACTGACAAGCCGTGAGGTTGTCAAAGCCTACCCTTAGCTCTTGACTGAGATCCAGGCAACTTCGTGGCAACAGCTAGTATAGTCCACTACGAGGCAATAAAAGCCTGATGCATTGCATCATGCCCTCTGCCTACTCTCCACCCCCACTCGAACGAACGTTTCATGACTGCAGGGGTGCTTTGGCCAAAGCCCGTTTGGGTCTGGTGACGCAAAACATCCAGCGACGTAAAACATCCACCGTATAGCAGACTTAGATCATCAGAGGCCGCTTGGCCAGTGACGGACCAAGCCGCACATGGCGTGCACATGCACTGGTGCTGTTGTGCCACTGTCTGGCGTGATCGTACATCCTTTAGGACTTCATTACCTGCTGCAGTTCTGGAGGAAATTCGACGCATGTGGCGCCTGTACTGAATATGATAGCAACATCAGATCAAAACAGGATAGTTCTGGTTAGAATAACGAAGCAAAAATCGGGCATAGGCGAAGCCAGCCAACATGCAAAAGCAAACAACTCGGACTGCACCACCATGTCTCAAATGCTGGCTGTGGAAAAATGTGAAGCTGCTTGCGGTGCCCTGACGCCAACACGATTACGACTGATGTACCTTGTACCATCCCAGCCAACGCCACGCTAGGAGCCAGGTTCAGTCCAGTAGTGCGCAGGGACGCTTTGCAGTCCACATGCAACATGGGTGGGGAAGCCAACTAACGCGTTGGCGTCTAGATGGTCCAGTGCTTGGCGACGATTTTGTCTCGCCATTCAATCAGGTCTTCACAGCGGCTGGCAACGTCCTCTTGCAGGAATGAGGCACGGATCCCACTAGGCAGCTTCAGCACGTCATCAGGCAAAGGCCGAACCAGCTGAAATATGATAGCTGTGCAGATATCTGCAGGAACACGCACGGATGGAACTTTTCCCCGTACCATCTTCCGCCTCTATGCGTAGGGGTGCTGTTGCCGATGCTTGATTGGGTTTGGCATAATACCCCAGGAATTTTTTTCCCCCTTTTCCCCAATCCCAATGTTGCAGTGTTGCCCCACAGCCGTGCAGCACAGCAAGCGTGAAACGCATTAGGCAAACTGATGTAGCCATCAAGGCGCATGGCAGACGGGTTCCATGCATATGCAGCGCAAAGGGATTGCCAGCAGCGCATGTGTGCATGATGATCATTCAGACGATTCAGAGAATGATCGCAGAGCAAGCATGCATGAGCCTTCCACCACAAGACACCCAAAGCACTTAATGTGCCATGCGAGTGAACACACACGTTGTGGCTGAGGCGTGAAGGCAGAGGCATGGCTGAGGCCCGAACAGCACAAAGGCATTTGGTACGGTGCTGATGATTTGCTGCTCATGCTGGGCACACGCAATGCACATTGTGTGGCCCTTGTAATCCCTCAACGTCAGTAGAGAGTGCCTGGATCTGTCTCCATAAAAAAATGGAAACAGGGATAAATGGCCAGGGTCACAGCCCCACGAGGGACGTGGTCACACCTGCAAAAGAGAAGTCGCCAAAGATATAGTCAGTGCTGCTGCTCTGGATGGCAGCCCTGATGCGGTCAAATCCCGCATCTACTGCTTCCGCATCGTACGGAGTCGGGTACTTTGCTGTCATGCCGGTAATGGCATTCCGAGTGAGCATGACCCCTATTGGCCCCATCCACCTCAGGTTGCCTGGAACTGCCGTGTGCAACAACTGATCATCTCTCAGAATTGCCATCAGAGACTTCTGCCTGCATGCTGAGATCCCTTTTCGCATCCTGATATATCACAACAGAACCACTTTTGAGCGATCAATTTGTGAGGTGTGTCAACAGGCCGTCGAATGCAATGTGTGTGTGGTGTGATGCGGCCTTGCTAAGACCGGTGGTCGTGAGGACACGTAGCAGATGCCCATGGGTACACATATTACCGTGTCAGAGTATCAAGGCTGGGCGTCTTGCTGCTGACTGGCGCACCCTTGCAATAGGCGCTGCACAGAAGGACACACAGAGTGGCACACATGATGTTGACAGGCCAACTCATGGTAGCACCCGCATGGTACATCTAAATAAAATCTAGGTGATTTTGGTCTTCCTTACTGCTGTGCGCTGCCGAATCGCTGCCCTCGGCATGACCACGTTTCATCGCGCACCTCAGCATCCCCATGATCTCGTCGACTGTGTTGACCCACTCGTCCACTTGGTCCGTCCACACATCAGTCCCGCCTGATCCTTTTCGGTCCTGCGCATACTTGACGATGTCCTTTCCTTCCGTGAGAGTAACATCGCTTGCGAACAGCACTGGCACTGTCACACGCCACTTCCAAAGCTTGAGCATGAGCTTCCATTCCGCGAGGGGAAGGACATATTCTACTTTCTTGTATGGAAAATCGAGCAACTTCAAGGCCCACTTAACTCTCAAGCTCCACGGGGAGAAAGATATGCTCCACAGCTCTGGATCGCTAGACATGATCAGGCTATCCACATGTAAGATGAAGTAGGGACATCTGCGAAAGAAATGTGTATGGACAAAATTGTATGTACCGAGTTGCTTCCTAAGATCGCTTCAGCTGAATTCGAAAGGGGTACCGGTGATGCAGATTTACGCGCTGAACAACACCCGCGGATGTCTTATACTGCGTAGTCAGTTGTCACGTGCACAATGGTACCGGTTGACGTGTGCACCGCTGCCGAGGATTCCCGAAGACGCGTTCAGGCAGGAGATATCGATCACTGGAATTAATGTGACAGTGAGTCTACCTGTAAGTTGGTGCTACACGGAGATCAGCGCATCAGCTGCGATCACGAAGAGGTAAACACAAGCTAAAAGTAGCAAACCAACGACACACGTAAAGAAATCAAAAGGTGTGTGAACCTCTCAGGAAGTACGCGTGTACACCAATCCATTAGTAACTGTGAGTGTCCACGCGCGTGTCGATGTAGGTGCGTGTCGATGCGCACCGCGGGCTTCATATACATGCCACTGTGTGCACTTAAGACCAAGCACCACAACACTGTCTCCTGCAGTGAAAGGGATCCAGTGTAGAGTGGTAGTGTTATACAAGGAACGCAGTGGAACGTTAACACCTTATTGTCTCCTGTATACATATGTATGCATGGGATTCCAGCAGTGCTGGTTCACAGACCAACATGCAGGTGACACGGTCAAGGTCGTCCTCTGTATCGTCGTCCTCTGTGCTCTCTGATGCCACGTCTCCGCTAGCATTACTGCTCGCGACCGACGGTCTTCGCATGCCTAG
>JAUMHO010010308.1:0-11183 GCA_032360965.1 Ulva armoricana | reverse complement strand
GTGGCCTTGGGCGTACAGATGGGCAACATCGAAGAAGCGATGAAAACCTACCACCTCATTTCTGAAGGCTGGTTCACTCACGCCAGTCCTACTTTGTTCAACGCCGGAACTTTGAAGGCGCAAATGTCTTCATGTTTCCTTTTGTCGATGAAAGACGACTCGATCGAAGGCATCTACGAAACACTTAAGCAGTGTGCGTTGATTTCTCAGTCGGCGGGCGGCATTGGACTTGCGGTTCATAACATCCGCGCCAAGGGTTCATTCATTAAGGGTACTAACGGCACTTCGAACGGAATCGTTCCGATGTTGCGTGTTTTCAACGATACTGCACGTTACGTTGATCAAGGCGGCGGCAAGCGCAAAGGCGCCTTCGCTATCTACCTCGAGCCATGGCACCCAGACTTCGAAGACTTCTTGGACCTTAAGAAAAACCACGGCAAAGAAGAAATGCGCGCCCGCGACTTATTCTATGCCATGTGGACGCCTGACTTGTTCATGAAGCGTGTAGAAACTGACGGTGACTGGAGCTTCTTCTGCCCGAACAAAGCGCCGGGCCTCTCTGAGTGCTGGGGCGAAACCTTCGAAGCGAAGTACGCTCAGTACGAGAAAGAAGGCCGCGCAAGTAAAACTGTCAAAGCACGTGATCTTTGGTTCAAAGTGATTCAGTCACAAATTGAAACCGGCTCTCCGTTCATGCTGTTCAAGGACCACGCGAACCGCAAATCGAACCAACAGAACTTGGGCACCATTAAGTCTTCGAACTTGTGCACCGAGATCATCCAGTACACTTCGGAGAAAGAAGTCGCTGTATGTAACTTGGCCTCGATCGCGCTTCCTATGTTCGTGAACAAAGACGGCAGCTACGATCACAAGAAATTGTATGACGTGACTTACCAAGTGACTCGTAACTTGAACCGCATCATCGACCTGAACTACTACCCAGTGGAAGAAGCTCGTTACTCCAACATGAAAAACCGTCCCATCGGGATTGGCGTTCAAGGTTTGGCCGACACGTTCTTCAAGATGCGTATGGCGTTCGAGAGCCCAGAAGCTCGTCGCTTGAACAAAGACATCTTCGAGACGATCTACTTTGCTTCTTTGAGCGCTTCTTGTGATCTTGCTGAACAGAACGGGGCTTACGATTCATACGCTGGCTCACCGGTCTCTAAGGGCATCCTTCAGCACGACATGTGGGGCGTTGAAGACACCACACAGTGGGACTGGAAAGCTTTGCGTAACAAAATCAAGAAGCACGGCGTACGCAATTCATTGTTGCTCGCTCCGATGCCAACGGCGTCGACGTCTCAGATCCTCGGTAACAACGAGTGCATCGAGCCGATCACGTCGAACATCTACACCCGTCGCGTTCTCTCTGGGGAATTCGCGGTTGTGAACAAGTTCTTGGTGAAAGACTTGATCAAGCTTGGCCTTTGGAATGAGAAGATGAAAGACACCATCATCTCTCACAACGGTTCAGTGCAATACATCGAAGAGATCCCAGCGGAAATCAAAGAGATGTACAAGACTGTTTGGGAAATCAAGCAGAAGTCGATCCTGGAGATGGCCGCTGATCGTGGAGCGTACATCGACCAATCTCAGTCGTTGAACATCCACATGGAAGATACCAACTTCGGAAAATTGTCTTCGCTGCACTTCACTGCGTGGAAACTCGGTCTTAAAACCGGCATGTACTACTTGCGCACGCGTCCAGCAGTGGATGCGATCAAGTTCACCATTAAGCAGGCCAATGCTGCTTCGGTGATGCCAGTCCAAGCACCCGTGCCAGTTGCCGTCCCAGCTGAGTTGTTGGCCGAGCAGGAAGCTGCGATGATGTGTTCTTTGGACAATCCAGAGGCCTGTGTATCTTGCGGGAGTTAGTCGTTAGTTAGTCGCTTATCGCCCTATCGCTTGGGGCGTGTGGTTCCGGGGATGGAGAATGTGTGTTCGCTCTCCATCCCCTCTAACCACTGATGTTAATTAATTTAAATTCAATCAACATTTTGCCCCATCTGACCCAGAATCCTGGGGCCAAAACAGCTGTGCTATAATGTTAAGTTCAAGCTGTGAGGACGTATGGCAAAAGCCATTTTATTAGTTGATGACGAATTGATGATTCGCGAAGTGGTGCAAGAGGTGCTCAGCCACTTGGGTTTAACTTTTTACGAAGCCGGTAATGGGGTAGAAGCGCTGGCGATGCTCGAGAATCATCCGGACATCGCGCTCGTCATTTCAGATATTAAAATGCCAGTGATGGATGGGATTCAATTTATCAGCGAAGCGCGCGAGAAAGGTTTTCAGCAGCCTTTCATTATTTTCTCTGCTTTTGCGAACAGCGAAACGTTGAAGGATTTGAAACGCTTTAATGTTGCGGCCTTCATCGAGAAGGGGCAGATGCTCGGTTTTGCGGAAAAGGTCTTGGCTTCACTCAACGAGAGCATCAAGTAAGACCCGCAGGCCTGGATGTTCGCTCGGTAAGACTCGAGAAAGTTCACCCACAATAAACTCGACCGGAATGGCGAGATTGTATCCATCTTCAGTGATCCCATACTGTCCCTGGGCGTAGATCAAACCGATCACTTCGCCTGCCTCATTCACCAGCGGTCCGCCGGAGTTCCCACCGTGAACCGGAGCGTAGAACATGAATTTCCCTTCGCGGTGGCGACGGATGCCACGGCCCCGTGCAAAGTGAATGCCTTCGCCCATCGGGTTGCCAATAGAGGCGTAGAGCGCTTCACGGTCCGGCTCATGGGTCGAATGCAGTGTCACTGCGGGGAGAGTATGAGGTTCGCGTTTATTCTTTTTCCAGGCCTTGAGTTTGATCAAACAAAAGTCGGCCGTGCGATCGCAGTAAACGACTTGCTCACAACGGAAGCGATCTTTGCCGTCGCCGGTTCTGGCGACAAAGCTTTTGCATTCTGTGGTGTTCTTGCGAGACGTCGAAAGGACGTGCTGGTTAGTGAGAATGTAACCAAGACCGATGTGAAAGGCAGTGCCAAAGGAGTTGCCGTCATCGCCGGGAGTGGCCTGTAAGACAGAATCACTGATGGTGCGAACTTCTTGATAGAAAGGAAGAGAGATGTTGAGGCTTCCTGCGTTCGTTTCAAATTCCCACTGATCCTTAGGTTCGCGACCAGAACCTGATTTCACTAAACGCGACGTAGAGACGCGAGCGATGTTTTGCTCCGCTTTAATTTTCACGCCCGAGTAGACGCGAAAAAAGGGTGTTTCCAGTCGTGAGGGGATGACCGAAGCCACAACAGGAAGAGAAGCGAGAGCAAGGATAAGGCCTAGCGTTTTCATGAGTCTATTGTGCACGCTCTTGAGCTTTGGTGTTGAAAGCGTGTATTTTTGACAAAGCCCCAGCGAAGCTTTAAATTTTAGCTATGAAAACCCTATCATTCCTAGTGTTTATGCTGCTTTTAACTCCTGCTTACGCTGCTGGCGAGCTGGGTGTTGGCTTCATGGTTGGGCAGCCAGTTGGGGTCACGGCTAAAAAATGGGTGAGTTCGACTCAGGCGATTGATGCCGGCGCTGGCTGGTCGATTGGGCGTAACCCGCATTTTAATCTTCACAGCGACTATCTCTGGCACAAGACGGATGCTCTTTATTTTCAAGACGACACACCTCTTGATTTCTACTTTGGTGCAGGCGCGCGTTTGAGTTTTGATGATGAAATCGAGCTGGGAGCACGGCTTCCTATTGGTCTGGCGCACTTCTTCAATGATCGTGGCGCCGAAGCTTTTTTCGAGATCGCTCCTGTGATGAATCTCATTCCGGAGACGAATCTCGAGGGGGATGTGATGCTGGGCTTACGGATCTACTTTTAGTTTTCATCTATCATCTCTTCAGTATTATCGATTATCTTAAAATCTCAGATTGGCATACCTTAGGGTCAAGAACCTGAGGAGGTCTTATGAAATCGAAATTAACCGTTCTAATGTTCATGGTATTGATGGTCTCGGCTGTTCAGGCGCAGGAATTGACGCGAAATGCATCTCCAGTAAATACTCAAAATATGGAGTATCCGGAGCCTCGTGGCCTTCGCTAAACTAGGGGGCTATGGAACTTAAGGGAAAAAAAGTCTTAGTGGTCGATGACGAGATTGATCTTTGTGAGATTATTGGCGTTGAGTTACGCGAACTCGGAGCATCACCACTAAGCGCGCAAAATGTAGATCAGGCCATCAAGATCATCGCCGCTGAAAAAATCGACCTCGTCATCTCCGACATTCGGATGCCGGGTGCCTCTGGTATAGAACTCTTGAATGTCATTCGTCGTACCCGTGTTGATCTTCCGGTTGTTCTCATCACGGGCTTTGCTGATATAAGCGTCGCCGAAGCGCTTGCTTGTGGTGCCGAGGCTATGGTCAGCAAGCCCTTTGATCTGGATGCTTTGTTCGAACTCTGCGAGCGCCTCGTGAAGCCGCTTACGCAACGTTGGACACGGGATTTCCAACTCACCTCTACGAAAGTCATCGACGAAGAAAAGCTCAGCTACGGTCGCGGTGGGTTTTTCGTGAAGAATAATGAAGGGCCGCTGCCGAAAACTGGTGCGCTCTTCCAAGTCACAGTTGATCGCGGCTCGAGACCCGATAAGACTTTCGAAGTGGTTTGTCGCTGGGCACGGCCCGAGCGCAAAGATTTACCGGAAGGCTGGGGCGCTGAGATTCAGGCGTGGGATGCTGATACTGCCAAGCAGGGGTGGGAGCATGAAGAGAAAGTTCCCTTCATACCCCTGAAATAATTTTCTTTTAAAATTTTATATCGTCGCGAATGAAGTGACAGGTATAGCCACCCGGATTCTTCTTCAAGTAATCCTGGTGATACTCTTCCGCATCATACCAATCACTGGCCGCCACCACTTCTGTCACGATCGGCTTCTTCCATGCACCACTTTTTTCCACGCGAGCGATGACTCTTTCGGCAGCATCACGCTGCTCGGGTGAATGATAAAAAATGGCTGAGCGGTACTGCGAACCGATGTCATTGCCCTGCTGGTTTTTGGTGGTCGGATTGTGCATCCGAAAGAACCACTCCAGGAGAGTTTCGTATTTCACCTTGCTCGGATCGAACTCGATCTTCACGGATTCCGCGTGGCCGGTTTGGCCGGTCTTCACTTGGATATAGCCCGCGTTCTTGAGTGTGCCACCGGTGTATCCCACTTGCGTCGAGAGCACGCCTGGAATAGCACGGATGAGTTCTTCCACACCCCAAAAGCAGCCTCCGGCGAGCGTTGCGGTTTCTGTCTTCACTTTGGCCTCCACGTTAAACACCATTAGAATCATGAGTAAAAATAAGCGCATAGGTCACCCCTTTACGGTAAACGCAGCATAGCCCGCTTTTGTGACATCGAGAACCTCTATCGCGCCATCAAGATTATCGATTTTATTTCAACGCCAAAAAGAGCGATCCTGCTTTCAGAGAGTACAACACAAAACTAAGGAGTCTCTATGCTATCGATCGGTCAACAATTCCCGCACTTCAATCTCAAGGCCGTCAGCGGTCTCGATGCCTCAACGGCTTTCTCTGACGTTCATAATAAAACCTACGAAGGTAAATGGTTGGTGGTTTTCTTTTACCCAAAAGATTTCACCTTCGTCTGTCCAACCGAAATCAAAGGTTTCGGCGATCTGAACAAAGACTTTAAAGATCGCGACACACAAGTCTTGGCGGTTTCAACCGACAGCGAGTTCGTGCACTTGGCATGGAAGCAATCCCACAAGGACTTGAAGGATCTGCCGTTCCCGATGGTGTCGGATATCAATCGTTCTTTGACCCAGGCACTCGGCATCGCTGACGCCACTGAAGGCGTCGCTCAACGTGCCACCTTCATCGTCGATCCAGGCAACGTCATCCGCTTCGCCATGGTCACCGACATGAACGTGGGACGCAACCCGGCGGAAGTTTTGCGCGTGTTGGATGCTTTGCAAACAGATGAGCTTTGCCCATGTAACTGGAAAAAAGGCGAGGACACACTATGAATATCGACGGACTTAAAGACCTGATCAAAGACTACGCAAAAGATGTACGTGTGAATGTGGGCAACGTGCTCGCGGAAGAAATTCCTGGCTCAAGCGCTGAAAAGCGCTTGGGTGTATTTCTCGCCACGGCCTATGCCACCAAGAATGCGGACCTGATCAAGGCGGCGGAAGAAATCGCTGCGCCTATTGGCGATGCTTACGCATCAGCAGCCAAGACGGCCGCAACCTTGATGGCGATGAACAACGTCTACTATCGCTTCCTTCATTTGAACGAAGATCCGGCGATGGAGAAGATGCCCGCGAAGCTACGTATGCAGGGCCTGGCGGCCCCGGGCATTCCGAAGGACGACTTCGAGTTGATGTCGCTGGCAGTATCCGCCTTTAATGGTTGTGGCATGTGCATGAAGAGTCACCGCTTAGTGTTAGAGAAGCACGGGGTGGATTCTTTAGTGATTCAGCAAGCGGTCCGGATTGCGGCCGTAACGGCTTCAGTCGCGCAGGCTCTCGAGATCAACTGACTAACTCGTTCAGGAAGCGCCGAGGCGAGTTATCCCTCGGCGCTTTGTTAGAATGAGTCCATGAGTTTATTAGAAAAACGCTTCGCCTTTGAAAAGATTGTCACCTATGCCGAGGGGCAATGGGTTTTCGAGGAAGGAGATCACAACCGTGATCTTTTCATCATCCAAGATGGTTCCATCGATATTGTAAAAAAAACTCCGCAAGGAGAGATGCTGCTCGCCACTTTTGAGAAGGGTGACTTCTTTGGTGACATGGCCCTCTTGCAAGGTGGCCCGCGGTTCGCCGGTGCACGTGCCAAAGGTGTCACTCGTCTTTTGGTCTTACAACCTGGTGGGTTCCTTTTAAAAATTCGCCGTGATCCCACTTTTGCGTTTGAAATGCTCCAGCAGCTCAGTCAGCGTATTAAAGTTTCCAACGAACGCATGCTGACCCTTATTCAGAAGGGCAACATTCCCCATGAGATGGCGCAAGAAGTTCTCAGCTCCATGATGGGCCGTTAATGATCACCACCATCCGCTCACCCAAAATGGTGATCATCTCTGATCTTCATATGGGAAATCCTTTTTCGAAAACCACGCGGCAAACGCTGCGGTTCTTGAAATGGGCAGCGGGTGAGGGCTTTGACATTTGCATCAACGGCGATGGCTTGGAGATGGCGCAAGGGTCGATTCGCAAAATGGCCGAAGAGATGCCGGATGTCATTCGCACCATCAAGGACATCACCCGCCAAGGAAAGCAGATCTACTACATCGTGGGCAACCACGACATGGCGCTGGAGCATTTTCTAGAAGACTGGGGCCCGCTGAAAGTATCGCCGTTTCTCAACATCCATTCTGGTGATTTGCGTGTGCGCGTGGAGCATGGCCATCTCTATGATCCGTTCTTTGTCTCCTGGCCTAACCTCTATGAGTTTCTCACGCACGCCGCGGGCTGGTTGCTGAAGGTTCATCCAGAGCTATACCGATTATGGATTGGTCTGGAGAAGATGCGCGCGCGCTGGCGGGCTCGACGCTCGGGCATCATCGGCGAGCCGCCGCAGTTTCGAGAAGCGGCCTACGAACTCTCGCGCCGGGGCTTTGATGTGGTGGTGTTTGGCCACACCCATCACCCGGGTGAAGTGGAGCTAGAAAATGGAAAACGGTATTTAAATCCGGGCTCCTGGTTGCTAAGCTGTCATTACGTAGAAATTCAAAACGGTGAAGTGATCCTTAAAACCTGGGAGTGTTAGATGTGTCCTTGGACTGATTGGCAACCGGCCACCATGAAATTTTGTGAAGAGCTTTTGTGCGGCAGCATCCGCCAGCCGGCCAACGCCTTCTCTAACATCGGTTTTGTGATCTGTGGTTTGCTCATCCTTCGGCGCGAGGGCCTCAAGTCGTGGACGCCGTATCACACCATGGGTCTCGCGGCGGTTTTCATCGGCATCACATCGGGAATCTACCACGCGTCCATGGTCTTCTTCTGGCAGTTCTTCGATCTCTCCAGCATGTTTATGCTGATCTTGTTGCCCTTCTCTTTCAATCTCGTGCGGATTGGCTGGATCAAGGCGTCGCAGTTTTCTTTGGCCTACATTTTGACTTTGGCTTTCTCCATGCTGTTGCTTTACATCATCCAAGGCAAAGTCGGTGAGTATATCTTTGGCGTTCAGGTCTTCATCGTGGCAGGACTTGAGTTCATGCTTTACCGCAAAGGCCATCGTCCGTCGTATCCTGGCATGTTCAAAGCCTTGGGCACTCTCGCCTTGGCCTTTCTGATTTGGAATGGGGACATCCATGGTTGGTGGTGTGATCCAAGCAATCACTACATCCAAGGACATGCCGTTTGGCATCTGTTGTGTGCGCTTTCCATTTGGTTTGTGTACGGCTTCTATAAGCAGTTCACGCAGGTGGAGAAGCGGTAGTTTCCACTGGTGGAAACGAGCGTACTTTTGAAAGATTCTCTGTGTTTGCAGAACCCAACCAAATGCGCACTTTTATGCAATTCACTTCCGCGGGCGGAAGTGAATTGCAAGAAAACTAAAGATTCACCGTTGCTGGGTTCTAATCAAATCTCAAAATCATTCAAATAAGCAATCGTATCCACCAAAAGTGTTGGAGGGCATTTTTCAATCAACTCTTAAGATAGTATTGAGATTGTGTATGCGGCGAACTTGCCACTTATTTAAATGTCTGTTGGAGAAACAGCACTAAATATGAGGGGGAATTATCACATGGAGAGTGTCAAATTCATTCGCGGCAAGGAAATGGCGGACCAAATCTGGAGACAAAGGAGTTTTTATCGATTCGAAAATTTCAACGTGAGCGATCTTTGTAAAGTCTACCTTTCACTCTATCCGAAATCGATTATAACCAGCCGAAGGAATCACTACGACTCCTTCATTCGCCAGTTTCGAAACGAAAGGATCAAGGATCTCAATTCGTCATCGATTGGGCAGTGGTTCAATGAGATCAGATTGAGAGGGAATCTTACGGAGCGGACGCTGGCACAAGTGAGAAGCCAGTTGAGTCCGTTTTTTAAGTGGCTGGTTACGGAAGAGATTCTCAAGGGAAATCCACTCTTGAATATCAAATTCAAAAGAAATATTCCCCCGAAACGGCAGAGATGTATTTTATCAGAATCCCAAATCAAAAGCATATTAGACACGGCCTATGAGTTTGATAAGGATACGTTCTATCCTTTCTTGTATGCAGTCATTCAGACGGGAGCACGACGGTCCGAGATCATCAAGCTCAAGTGGGAGCATGTGGATTTGCCGCATGGACTTATGGTGTTTAAGGACACAAAAAATGGGACTGATAGAAAGATAAGAATGCCAAAGAAGTTGCAGGTATTGATTGAAAACAAACCAAAGACTTCTAAGTATGTGTTCCCTAATTCAAAAAATCAATTGCTGGGAAGATCTGAAATCCAAAGGACTGTGATTCGTTTCAAAGCGCGGTATCCAAACGGACCAGACTGGCGCCTGCATGATTTTCGCCATTCTTTTGCGAACAATTTTTTAAAGAAGGGTGGCGAGATGTATGAACTGCAGGCGATGTTGGGGCATAAATCAATCCAGATGACCGTTGACCTGTATGGGAATCTGAAGTCTCAAGACATCAGAAGTAATACACCTTACGACTTTTAGTAGATCAATCTTTGTGCCTGGCTACATATAGTAGCCAGGAACAAAGTTCGATTCATAATATCTTGCTCTCATCTTAGCTCCAACACACTTTTGCGAAGCAGTGCTTACTGATACGTCTGTTGGACCTTCTTCTTGCCTTTTTTTAGGTGTCACCCAACTAGTTGAGTTTGGGCTTTATTGGGATTCCAAGTGGAGAGCTGCAATCAACCCCCAGCTGGATGTTTGCTTGAGGGCAATTACGTCTTTTATTAAATGCTCGCACTAAGAAACTTAGTACAAGACTCAATAGAACAAATAATATTATTCCGAATGAAATTTTCAATAAGCTATTTTTGGCAGATGGAGTTCTCAAAGTCTTTGTTCTCCTCTAGTTTTTCTTTAAGTTTCCATGGCGGAGCAGATGGGTTGATGTTGTTTGGAGACGGGATAGATGCTGGTGGAAACTGCTCTGGCGCGATCTTTTCAGGGTAAAACATTGAACCAAGAACAACACCAACTAGTATTAAGAAAGGATTCTCACCAGAGGGGTCAGTATACTTTGTTGGGTTATTGCTTACGTATCGGTACAAATTATAGTGCGCACCACTAAACCCAATCGGATCTTCTGACATGAACCGTCCCGTGCTCGGGTCATAATATCTTGCTCAAAGCCTATATCCAACAGACATTTGCGAAGAAGTACTTACTGAAAAGTCTGTTGGATCTTCTTTTTAAGGTTTTTGATAAAGTCTAAGTAAGTCTATCGCTGCCAGTATAAGGAATGCCAAAGTGAGTGCACTTAAAATGGAGCCTCCAAAATCTCGCCTAAACATGCAGTAGGACAGACTTGCAATCGAAAATGTGATCGCATTCCACGTCATGTTGCCAAGATCGATACTCGCATCCCCATAGAGCGTTGCTCCACAGGCGGGGCACTTAGTTTTTGTAAAGAACGCTAGGGCGCATCGCGCCCTAGGAACTACAGCTTGGCAACATGGACACATCCTCCGCATCTCAATTACAGACTTTAATGGCGATTGACTCACAAATTTCCTTTGAGTGTTGTCCATTTGAGCATTCCTGTAGTTGTCTTGATTTGTTTGCTTCGCATTGCTGTTTTGCAGCTTCTAAAGCTTGATCTTTTGGAGGCTCTTCAACTTTTGAGCATTGTTTTGCCAAACCTACTCCAGCTGCGATTCCAATTGCAACTCGTCCAACAATCGTAACTGCCTGACCTATAAATAGGCCTGATGGGTCAGTGTCTACTATTGGTCTATTTCCCACATACCGATAGAGATTATAGTCTCCACCCGCAAACCCAATCGGATCTTCTGACATGAACCGTCCCGTGCTCGGGTCATAATATCTTGCTCGCGGCCTATGTCCAACACACTTTTGCGAAGCAGTGCTTACTTTTAAGTCTGTTGGCCTTGCTAATTTTTTGAGGAACTTACTGTGTGCTTTGGTTTTGTCTTTCTTTGATGTCCTGGACTTTGTTTTTTAAAGACGATGTATAGTCAATAGTATGAATGTCTTTTATTTCCTCCCTTGCGATCTTTAGGGATATTTCTAATTTTG
>JAUMHO010010297.1:0-11184 GCA_032360965.1 Ulva armoricana | reverse complement strand
ACACTGCCCCGTTTTCGTCACGGAAAAGAGCAGCAGCATCAGCTCAACAAGTTCTACACGATTGACGTCCTTGCAGGCTGTTTTGGCTCGACATCCTGGACATGCGCACATACACCTCGATGCAGCCACCCCAACAGGCGTACACGTATGTCAATTCTACCTGTGATTTTTAATACCTACAGCTTCGTGCACAGGTCAGAGCCCGCGCATGCAAAGCGCAGCTGGCCACTAGAGACCTGTACCTATGATAGAAAGTGTACAGTTCACTGACAAAAAATTTGTCCGATACAGTTACAAAAAGGATTCGCCTGCGCTGCTGTGCTTGCTGTGCAGAAAAGATTCGACGCTTCCTGCGCAGGAACTCGGTGAATCCGCGAGCAGCTGGTCCCCGCTGGCATTGGGACCCTCAGCCACAGGTTTAGGTCATGCAGCTGTGCACACCGGGTTTTGCAAATGCCACTACCGTTGTTCAGCTGTGGCAGATGTGCGTGAATCGGACACTCGTGCGCATGTGTTCATATTGATGTTGCTTGGCGATTACTGAGTCGCTGAGAGTAGCTGGTGAGGGCGCTTGCCTCGACGTGGATGTTATCTTCCCCAAACAAAACTGCTTCGCTGTCAAGTCTGTGTAAAGTTTTTTGTCTACACCTGGCTGCTGCTGCTGGTGGTGAACGATCAAGCTGGCATGCAAGTAGGCAGCGGCTTGGGTAGCAGCGAATTCGCTGGCAATTGGGCGACAGGACAGGGGAAGCCGGTGCGAATCGACCATATGGCACCATTGCATGTGAGACAGGCTTATTTTTGGAGGTTTCCAGTCTGAACATCGTGCACGGGTTGCCTGCAATAGATAGACTGATGCGGGAAGCACAGCATAACAAACGCAAGCATATGTGGAGCAAAGGCCACCACAGCTCACACTATTTCAATATGGAAGGAATATGTGATGTAGTGCTGCAGAGGATGCTCTGCGCAGCAGCATAAGTGATCATACGCTCTCATGTTGAATTGGAGCATAGCTTCGGACTTCTGCAGCCAGGACTGTTTTGCAATTTCTCTCAGCCAATGGTATCTCCGTATTTGCAGGCTGGTGATGTGTGGGCGTCGTCGGTGTTTCAACACCTTGTTAGCTGGGAGCCTTCAGAGCGACAATGCACAAGCCCTCTTGCGCAGCGCATCGAGAAACACTCCTCGACGCTGCAGGAATTATTTTTGCAGTTGCAGTTTTGCAGAATTGAAGAACGTCCCGCCTTGGCGTATACGTTGCGGTCTCAATTCATGTCTACATTCAATGCTCTCTGTACAGCTCAGGCACCGGAGCCTATCAGAGATTCTACGTTCCTTTCTGAACCAACGCAGCTCTCTGAACTTGCGGATCGGTCGAGTCTGACGTCTTTTGCGGAATCCTTGACGGTGGTGGATACAGCGGTTCAAGGTGAGGGCAGCGACATGGGACCAGAGGACCCTGCTTTCGACCACTGCTTACGACCACACACAGAATTTCCAACAAATTCATCGTATATCAATTCCAAAGTAAAAGATTTGTTTTTCGAGCTGGAAGGCGGGGCGAAGAGAAAGGTAAGGGCCGCTGTAATCGTCTTGACCGTTTACGCACCGGCGTCACAGGTCGACATGTGGCAATCGTGTAGATTGCGGACCCCTGATCGTCGTGAAGTCTGCGACAGGAGTCAAGCATTCACACTGTGGCATGACCACCGTTGCTGCCAGGCCGTTCAAGCTCATGGCGACCACTTATTGTGCAGGTGATCGAGTTCATGGAAGAGTCAGATACGTTTTTGCCGCCAGTTGTGCGGTTTAAGGGCATCGAAACAGTGGCTTCAATTAACAGACTGGCCGCTTTCACTGGTGTCAGATTCTTTCGTTCTTGCGCTATTCAGTGCTTGGCCGTTACCCGGGACGGAACCAACAGCTTCTCCACCCCAAGCACTGTTCGCAGCGTTGACATCGACCCCTTCAGGCCCGAGAGCATTTCCTTGCTGATTCAAATAATCGAAGGTCATGCTCCAAAGCGCGTAACTCTTCAACAGGCCTTCGACATTTTCGCTGTCTTCGAGTACTGCCTCGCGGACTGCCTGTTCGAATTGCTGCCCGAGTACCTAGAGCCACTGCTGGAGCGCCTCAACTCCCATGAGGTGCGCCACAGACGTATGCACGTCTCCTGTACGTGCTATATACCAGCACACAAGTCCTCCATGATGGACAATGTGGCCCGTTTGTGCTGAGCCAGCGCTTGCTTGGGAGACTCTGCCCATGCCAGCGCTTGCGCTGTCGTTGTCATTGCCACGGACGAAGCTTGCGAGTCACAGTGCGCTGCACATGACAAGTATGCGCATGTGACCGACTTGTGTCCGCGTGCCAGACGTGGCAGCAGAGCCTCCCAACCACATGCGCAACGCCTTCCCTTGCACAGCCACCTCGTGTCCCCGCATCAAGGGCACCCGCTCTCCTCCTTGCTGACCAACGTTGCATCCGAAACCCTCGTCAGCGCGCATGCATTCCTCTGCAGATCGTCTTGCTGCTGGCAAACGTCCTGCGCAGTGTCCCGGAAGCGGACGTGGATGATGAGCAAGACACGGCGAACGCCGCTGCCACCCCCGTTCCACTTGTGGCCGCAGCACCGCTGTCCCCGCGAGCTAGCGGCGGCGTGCCCCCCATCCCAGCCTTCCCGGCATCCATCGACAAACGACAGCCTAGCGACGACGGCGCGGTGTCCTCCCCGCATGCGCCCGGCGCCCGCATCGCCGCGCCGCTGCACCTGCCACCCCTGTTTGAGCACATGATCGACGTCGCCTCGTCCAACGCGTCGGTGCGGCGCCGCGACCGGCGGCCGGAAGAGGCGGCGACCCTCGCCGCGCACGTCTTCCAGAGCTTCGCCTTCCTCGGGCAGCACCACTGTTGCCACCTACTGCAGGTGCGCCCCCGATGCCGTAGTGCGCCTTGATGTCCCGCACGGCCTTCGTCTGAGACGGTGGTGTGTCAGAATGCATGCCTGCACACAGCGTGATGGCTGTGACCAGGGCCGCCGCCGGTGCGCTCGGGTGGCGTATGCACATCCAGGCACTCTCATCACTTGACGGATGAGGCTGGCAGCTACACCGGCGCCTCCAGACCCCTACCCCACCAAAATGTGGTGCCTCGTAGCCAGCGACCCCCTGCGTGAGAGGGCCTTGCATGCATGCTCATGGCGTCGTCAAGTCATGCCGGTCAGTGTCAGGCCACCGTGAGGTTTCGATAGAGACGGTCCCGTTTGTTGGGTCAGATGGTCGCCCACGGCCAGCCAGTCCGTCAGCTCGGCCTTCCAGCACCAGTGGTGCCAGCGCCCGTGCCGGCGCCAAACAGGCTGCCCTCATGTGCTGCATGCAGGAAGGGTAGATCCTGGTCGGGTGATGGAGGCCACAGCCTGTGCCATATGCAGCTGAGCTGCAAACCCACACGCACCCAGCGCAGGAGACACCCGGCGGTTTCATCTTTGATGTCAAGCGCCCCGCCGTGAACAGCATCGTGATGTGCAGATGTGCTTCGTATCGAAGCTCCCGGGCTGGCTCCGAGCCGGGTGCCTCGCAGCGTCGTGTCACTGCTCCCCGCGCTCCACCCCCGCCGGCCCCTCCTCCCCCGCCTCCGGCCCCTGCTCCCCGCACAGTCCCCCCACGACTGCCCCACCCGCCGCCGCCGTTACCTCCGCCGCGACGCATGTGCTGCATGCATGGGGCAGTTCCCCTCCAGAAGCCTCTGCCCTGCAGCACTTCCTCTCGACCACCGCGGCCGCCGCACCGTCCGCCGCGTCGATACAGATGTGGACTTCGGTCTTGTGGCACTTTGCCGCTGAGGGCCGCGCACTCGCATACGTGCGCATCATGCATGCGATCACCCCCATCCTCCCCCCCATCGGCCCGAACGAACCCTGTGCCACGATCTCGCTGCCGCTCAACCACCCCGGCCGCACCCTCGTGCTCGCAAAGATGCCTGTCGCGCGCACCACCAAGATCCGGTGGTCGACGCCGATCCCCTCCGGCTTCTCTCTCGCGGTCCAGACGACCCCGGACAGCCGGATGACAGAGGACGCTCACGCGCCGCCGATCGGCGCGTTTGTGCGGTACCAGGGCTCGACGCCGGTGCGGGTGCGCTTTGCGCTCGGCATCATGCCGGAGGTGGCGCACCGGCCGGGGGACGCGGCAGGGGCCGCCGTGGCGACGGCGCGCATCGCGAGCACCATCGCAGCTGTGCAGCGCGCGTTTGCAGCCGACAGCGGCCTCCGGGCTGCCGCCATCAGCATCCGCGACAGCCAGCTGCCGATCCTCGTCAAGACGAAGCACGTGGAGTTCCCCCCGGCCAAGGCCCTCGGGTTCCGGATCTTCCAGGGGACGCCGACCGTCAACGACTTGTGGAATCGGTGCGCTGTGCTGCGCATGCTCTGCTGTGCTGCATGGGTAGACACAACGCATCCGGGTCGCGCTGCCAGGGGCAGGGCGAGACTCACAGCACCCATGCTGTGCACGCTGTGCATGCTGTGAGGCGCATCTCACATGGCAGCTGCAGAGGCAGACTGTGTCTTCTGTGTCAGACTCTACACCAGGGCCGTTCCAACGTCAGCGGGCGCGAGCCGGTCAGCCGCTGCCGCCTCGGCTCTTGCGCATTTTGGGGTCCTGTTTGAGCCACCGTGTAGAGTTTCGTCAGTATCGGTGCGGCATGTGCAGGTGCACTGACGGCGGCCTGACCGGCCGCAGCGAGTGGGTTGGCCAGCCCGTGTACGTGTTTTTCTGTTTTGAACAACCGTCCGAGTCGGAGGGCCACGTCAGAGACGAGCTCGCCGCGGAGGAGTGATGCCGGAACGGTGCTCACGCTGGCCAATCTTCAGATCCATGCATGCTGTCCATGCACACAGCACCGCCGCAGCCGCGTGCTGCCTGCTGTGCTGCGCTGTGGTGAAGCACTGCTGCGGCTCGAGGCTGCGGCGGTGTCTCGGCGCCCGTCGCGGAGCTGGGCGCTGAGAGCCCCGAGAGTAGAGGTTTCCGGCGGCCAAAACGAATGGCCTGCGGATGCTCTACTGGGGCCTGTTTGCAATGGCAAAAATGAATGGCCGAAACGAATGGCCCGTGGTCGTCCACCTGGGGCTGTGGTGGCTTGCGCCCGGGCGCCGCTGGGACAGGCTCGTGGCCGCGCAGCTATGTGCCTGGCCTGCACGTTCCCGGCTGGGCTTGTGCTCTGCCTTTCCTGTTCCATACCTTTTTGACAACGCGCGATATGCCCTGAAAACCGTTTCAGGCTGCTGCGCCGCCTCCCGAGCGGCTGTCCACCGCCTGTGAATACTGTCCCTTGTCATGTGGTGGGGCCTGCTCGCATAGAGGCCAGGTAGTGGCTCAGGCATCCCAGTTTGCCTGCTTGCGGCGAACCCACCGTTGGATGTATGTTGAAGGGTGCACTGCTGATCAGTGCCCTTGGTGTTGTGTCCCAGAGGAGCAGACTCGCTGCCTGCGATGATGCTGTATGAGGCCGAGTCTGGTCCTGAATGGTCGCCTGGTGGATATGAAACCGGCAGCCGGGGCCGCAGCCTTCATGAGGGACCGAGACGCGTCGTCAACGTGTGCGACGGCAACGTGCGCGCCCAAGCCACCCGACGTTTCTATCGGGCCAGGTGGCTGAGAATGCGGTTGCTTGCCAACACATGTTTTGGTCTGAGCGCGGATGACAGCGCTGTCGCACGCATGCTTCCAGCACATGCGTGCTGTGTATACTAGAGGTGGATGTGTCTTTCCACTGCCAGGCACGCCCATGCCATGAGTTTTCACTGTAAGAATACCAGTGCTGTTGATTGTGCCCATGGGTGATGAGAAACGTGGTGAAGTGGCGTTAGTGCGCATGTCAATTTCAGTGACAAGATGGACACTGAAATGTAGTGTACGTGTCACGGTCCACAGCGCACTTCCTGCAGTGCTCCCTGCTTCATTATGGGAGTCAGCAATGACCAAGTGAGATCCGCATCTGTGGCCTGGCATAGTCTCGCAAACTGGGTTACATGCGTACCCAGACCGGAGTAACGGCCTCAAACTATCTCATGTAAAGCAGCGGCGCAACTGATATGATATTTAGTTGCCCAATATCACACCTCAGAAGAGCCACATGCCTGATGTGTTGCCTTGATTACCGCAGTGAGACTGGGATATGAAGAGGCTGGTCATTTTTCGGAAATGTAAGTTACAGTCCAGTTTGATGGAACAAACTTAATGCATATATAGTCTAGCTAATGGTCTGTACACACACAGTCCATGCCCACTCTCTCGGTATGTCGGGCTGACTGGTCCTGCCACATCACTCGTCCCCACCAAGTCCGAGCATACTGATATGGGAACAAATGCAAGACAGCTTTCAGAATACAGCTGATCAATTGTCAGCACAATAAAGTACGACACCCAACCCTGCCTTCATGGGTAAACCCCAGGAAACCCAAACTTCTGATATAACTCCCGAGCCAGGACTAAGTCGAGTTCGTCATCAGACTCTTCTGAGTCCCAACGCTCAGGTGTAGTATACAGGTCAGCAAGGTAAGCTGAGACAGACGCGCATGGACGAGACTCGGATCGCTGAAATCGCCTTTCAAACTTCTTGACTAGGAGCTTCTCCTCTTCTTCAATAATACAATGCAACGGGATCCAGTCAGTTGACCCGTCCATCCTGACGACAACGTAGGTAGCTGGTCGGTCATGAGGCGCAGCATTTGCTGGCGCACGGCCGTATCGCTTACGGTCCAAGACCTGCACAATTTTGTTAAGGGCAGGATGCCCCTGCACTTCAGGATATTCAGTTTCAAGTGTACGCTCTGCAATAGCAAACCAAGGACGATTGTCAGCAAAACTGAACATCATGGGTGGCCGAATAGCTCTGAGGTAATTGCGAACGGATTGCTCCAGGGTGCACAACCTCAGTCACAGTAAATGGTCCAATATACTTGGGCAACGATTTGGCAGTCTGCGTAGATGAACAACGCACAGGGAGTACCCGAGCACAGACCTTAATGCGAAAGAAAGAAAGAAAGAAATCGGGCATCACGCCAAACCCAAACGGGCATCGGCCACAGCACCCCTACTGGTAGGGGCGCACAGGTGCAGGACGGGCGCAGAATGGTGCACAACCACAGGGGCAGCAACAATCGGGTGCGCCACAAAGCGGAGCCATGATTTTAGGGCCGGCCAGTGAGGTAAACACAAGCCGCGCAGAACCGGTGCAGGAAGAGGCTCACGAGTGCAAACTACACAGGACACACCCAGCAGGAATGCATGAACCAGGCGCAGGCAATGCTACTTCACAGAGATCACCAGAAGCATACAGATGAACATTTGGGGCTGGCTTGTGAGCGTCAATCATGACAGTACGGGCATGCTCCAAACTCACAACAAAAAATAAAACAAAATAACAAAACAACAACCCGGATATCACGCCAAACCCAAGTGGGCATCGGCCACAGTGACCCTGCTAGTAGCGGCGGGGAGGGGGGTTGCGGCGACCACATCCAACAAGTCAGAACAGGGCGGGGGAAATACATCGGCAGGGACGGGGGGCGGGAGATATGTGAGCCATGAACGGAGAGAGGTCCAATCCGGTAGGCGGATGCCACACGCACCACCAGGACCCCGTAAAGCAGGCGATGACGGCAGACAGCCCAAGCATGTGGCCACACAAATTGACGACGCAAGAAGGAAGGCAGCGACAAGGGAGCCACAGAGGCAGCGGACCCGCACTGACGCAACACCATCAAGCGCCAGGACAGGGTCCAGGAGGAAGGGCACTGTACATACCGTGGCAACGTCGCAGCAGGTGCCACCATCCGGGAGCGCACGGTTGACAACCGCAAGCGCATGAGGATCCGTTCCAGTGGCCCGCAGGAGGTCATGGCGCAGGCATTGTATTGCCAATAGGCCAGCGTGCAGTGTAACGCACGGGCAAGCCATGAGGAGATGTTCGATTTGGCGCCAGCGATGCTCGACAGGGTGATCCGCATAAAAGCCAATCGGGAGGGCATACACACGAGCATCGCACAGGGGGCACATATCACGGGAGGCAGCGGCGCCGTAAGAGAAGCAGTGGTCATGTAGGAGGTGCGATGACCGCAATGACATAATTGGATTGACAACGGAGGAGACGGCAGCAGTGTAGGGTGCACAGAGTGAATCCGTGAGGAGGAGGCCGCGACCGACCGGGTTTCGCGATGTAGTGGCCACTCGGTGGCGTTTACGAAGACGACCAGAGAACTGCAGGTTGCCGTCAGGTTGGGAACCCAGGCCCACACCCCGTTGTACGAGGGATGTACAACGGATACCGGCGTGAATGACAGCATTACCTGATAGTCACGCATTACCTGATAGTCTACCTGACTGGTCTGCCCTGAAATCATGGCTCCGCTTTGTGGCGCACCCGCTTGTTGCGGCCCCTGTGGTTGCGCCCCCTCCTGCGCCCGTCTTGCACCTGTCCGCCCCTACCAGTAGGGGTGCTGAAGCCGATGCCCGTTTGGGTTTGGCGTGATGCCCTGGTTTTGTTTTTTTTTTTTTTTTTTTACCCAAGGGGCGGCAATCACACTCACACCTGTTTTCCTCAGATCCTCTTTTCTATTCTGCAAACATTGTTCGACGACTGGAAACTCTCTCCACCATACGCATGGATGTCTTAGGTGGATGCCACATGGGGCCCTTTTTGGGGCAAACGGAAAGGGAAATTTCGATGTGGCAACTCGAGAATTTCCACTTCGCCTACTCGCTAGAGACCGCTTCTGCGTGCCTCGGATGACTTGTGTTCGCTTTGAAACATCATTGTTCATGTATCTGTCACGGCTTGGGCGCGATGCGTCGTGTTTTCAGCTGCGTGTGTTGCCTGCGTGCATGGGCCGCGCGACTCTACACACAACCCATCCAACCCCTTTGTTCGCGCAGGAATGGGCCCAAGATGGTACTGTGTGTGATTAATTTTCATGCTAGGTATAACATTTATGTATTGTGTCTAAGTACTGTATTTATGACGTGCGTGTCCATGTGCGGTCGACGTCCACGTCGCACGTTTGGCCTGGATGGTGCCCAGGACATTGCGTAATAATGATAGGCCATTTATAGCATGACTCATTCGTCGTAGGCGGTTAGATGAAGTGACGGACGTGTCTGCAGGCTCGTCCGTCCGTCTCTCTTCACCTCGCGATCGAGCGCTGTGGTCGTACGCGTCTACCTTGGTATTCGCCTTTGGGCGACTGAATTTGGTAGAGGAATTAGGTAGAGGTTGCCCTGTCAAATGGTGACTATGGCGGATGTTCACGAGACACGTCAATCGTGGTGCCAGGCTGCCACTGGCGATACGTTAACGTTCCTTGCCACGCACGCCCACACTTGCGCACAAACCGCCGGGGCCATTCATCAGGCTATTCGGTATAAGTCATCTTAACAAGTTATCATAACGCTGCCGTGGCAAGCACGCCTGCGGTAGCTGTACATGTCCTCACGCTAGCGCTAGCGCTGCTTTGAAAACACAGATTGCCATGACCACATACTGCTGATATACAACACGAGCAACAGGCGACAACAATCAATCAATAAAGGAAACATAATGGACCATTCACACTCTGGTAAATTTGAATGCATCGGGCTGCGAGACACCCGAATGACAGCTATTTGGGAACAGCGCATTGCGCGAAAGAGCCGCAATAAACTTACTCACGACCGGAAGTAGTCAATCATACTGTGCCACTGCGTCGAAGTTTGAGTCGTGTGCTTCCAGTCGATCACGAACCAGGCGCACATGAGGTTTCCAACATGCTGGCTTCTTCGCGACACGGCATCACAAGGACTTGCCGAAATTGCCAACAGAGCCGCGCTACAAAACAAATTTAGGTGTTCATATAATTTCTGCGTCTTTGGGGCTGTATCCATAACGTTATAGGCCGTAGCCGTGTCCGGTCGCAATTGCAAGTGGCGCCACTGGCGTCAACCTTCACCTACACAAACTGCACGCGACATGGCAGCGAATAACGGCGCTCCACGGCAGCAGTATGATACGATGGTGCGGTTGTGGTCGCTGATGACAGTGTTGATTGACGATCGCCGGAACAGTGCGACACCTTGTTTCCAGCGCGAGCAAGCACAATCACCATCATCGCGCATGAACACCCGCAAGATAAGGCGTTAAGCCATAATGTGCATACTATATATGGTATGATGCGAAATCTGGCCACCTTCACGCCTGATTGTGTCGCAGTAGCTGAAGAAGGCCCGCCACGGCAGTCACTTCACTCGCCACCAGTGACCGGCATGCACCATCGCATCTTCGTAAGCACCCCGCATTCAACAAAAAAATGTACACAAGGTAATGCTTATGCAGGCCTACGGTTTGTTGTGCTTTCTGCAGCGACGTCACTTTGACCCGCATGCCCCTCACATTCTGTCGATTTGGGTGGCCATGCGGGTACGAGTCGTTCTTGTAGTGAAACCCCCCAGCAAGGCCAGTCCATGAGACCCAGGCCCACTGCAGACACGCATGCAAACACAGGTCCGCGCCGGGGCCTGTTTTTCAATCGCAAACGATGGTGTTCAGAATTGAAGAGGCTGTTGATAATGTTAAGATCCAACTAAAGCCTCGAGCGGCAACACAGCGGGACCGATGCCCAACATTTCCACTTCGACCCGAAGTGGACGCCCATGTGGCATCCCCCTAGCGTGGTATATATTCTTGCTCCCGTATGCCCATACCTATGGCGGGTATACACATTGCATTCATGAACGCCATTTGAATCTCCATCAAGTCCTTTACCTTCATCAAGCGAGTTGGAACATATCTTGGATATTTCGATCCTTATCGGACCTCGCTATGTTATAAGTTTGCAAACGATATCACTAGCTAGTGGATACACGGCGCGGCGCTTACATGACATGCATAGTTGGAAAGTTCAACTTTGGTCATGCATTTCTACCTTATGGACGTGGTGTATAACGTGTTGCATATTTAAAACCTCATCATTATTGACAATGTCAGGATTGACAACACGCTCACAAGGTCTGGTTATACTCCTCCACATTTATGTCGTAATGGGGCGACAGTGCCGGGCATGCATGCATGGCCACGGTGCTGCTAGCCACTACTGTATGCATGGAGGATCACTGCAGATCCGCGTAAGGCATTACGCCATGATTGAGTGAG
>JAUMHO010010276.1:0-11195 GCA_032360965.1 Ulva armoricana | reverse complement strand
ATAGCGATTTCCGATAACTTTGATATTATTCTGGGCGGACGATTTGATAGCTTTGATATGTCAACAGATGATATTGGACGCAATACTTATGGCTTATCGCGTACGGATAAAAAGTTTTCCCCGCGTGCGGGTCTCCTCCACGGCGGACTCGTTCGTGGTTCTGGCCGGGGTGCCGGGGATTCAGCGCGAATCGATGGACGTGAGCGTGATGAGCGACCGGCTCATCGTGCGCGGCAAGCGTTCTCTGGCGGCAGCCGGCCCATCACCAGCCACCGAAACCCTGCACGACGAACTGCACGAGGGCGAGTTTGAACGCATCGTGAAGTTCCCGGGCGTGGTCCTGCCGGGATCGGCCGCCTGGACGCTGGAGGATGGCCTGATGCGGTTTGAGGTGCAGCGGCTGCCGGAAAGCGACCGCCCGCGCATCTCAGAGGAGTGAACGCGGGAGCAGCGGCGGGTGTCTCCGCGCACGGAAATGAGCCGATTTACCGCCAATCAGTCGTGATATTGGCCCGAACCTTCACGATATCGAGATCGTACCAAGCACGCTGACCACATCAACGCACCGACTTCATCTCTTGAGGAGCAGCCATGTCGGATCGCACGACGAAGACCGTTTCCCGCAACGCACTGTCCGCCGGCGTGCTGGGCTTGGCGCTGGCCGGCCCCATGCTGACCAACCCGGTGCTGGCCGACGACAAAGCCACCGAGGCCGCGATCGCCCGCGCCATGGACCTTTCTCTGGCGTTCGAGCATGTGGCCAAGACGGTGTCGCCCGCGGTCGTGCACATCACAGCCAACAAGGGCGGCGAGGAGATTCGCCCGCAGCAGCGCGGCCAGCGCAACCAGCAGCGCCAGCCGCAGCGCAGCCCGTTCAACGACCCCAACTTCGACGAGATGCTCCGCCGGTTCTTCGGCGACCAGGGCCCGGGCGACGGGAACATGCGGCAGCAGACGCCGCGCATGACGAGTTTCGGTTCCGGCGTGCTGGTGTCCAAGGACGGCTACATCCTGACCAACAACCACGTGGTGGAAGGCGCGAGCCTGGTAACCGTGGCGACGGAGGGGAGCCAGAAGTACACGGCCAAGATCGTGGGCACCGATCCACAGACCGACATCGCGGTGCTCAAGATCGAGGGCGACACGTTTCCCACGGCCGCGATCGGCGACTCCGACAACCTGAAGGTGGGCGAGTGGGTGGTGGCCATCGGCAACCCGTTCGAGCTCAACCAGACCGTTACGGCCGGCATCGTGTCGGCCAAGGGCCGCTCGCAGCGCGGCGGCAGCATGAACGACGTGACGTTCCAGGATTTCATCCAGACCGACGCGGCCATCAACCCCGGCAACTCGGGCGGGCCGCTGCTCAACCTGCGCGGGCAGATCGTGGGCATCAACTCCGCCATCCTCACGCGCACGGGCGGCAGCATCGGCATCGGCTTCGCCATCCCGGCCAACATGGCCAAGAACGTGATGGACCAGCTCATCAGCTCGGGCAAGGTTGAGCGCGGCTACCTGGGCATCAACATGCAGGACCTCAGCGACGACCTCTCCAAGAGCTTCAACTACACCGGCGGAACGGGCGTGCTGGTGAGTGAGGTGACCGCCGAGACCCCGGCCGCGCAGGCGGGCGTGAAGGCCGGCGACATCATCACCAAGATCAACGGCAAGCCAGCGGCCAGCCTGGACTACCTGCGGAACACCATCGCGAGCATGGGGCCGGGCAAGAAGGTGGACCTGGACATCTACCGCGACGGCAAGGCCCAGACGATCAGCGCCACGCTGGGCAAGCGGCCCGACCAGCTCACCGCCGACAGCGAGAACAGCGCCGAGGCCCACCCCGAGAGCGCCACCGATGACAAGCTCGGCCTGACCGTCGAGACCCTTACGGCCGAGATCGCCCAGAAGGTGGGCGACCGGCGCGTCAAGGAGGGCGTGGTCGTCACCGACGTGCAACCCGACGGCAACGGTGCGCAACTGGGCCTGCGCCCCGGCGACATCATCATCCAGGTCAATCGTGCCGCGGTGACCAACGCGGCCAAGTTCCGCGAGGTTCTGAAAGATGTGGACACCAAGCGCGGCATCCTGCTCACCGTCCGCCGCAACGGCGTGACACAGTTCCTGACCTTCCGCGGCTGATCTCGCCCGCGTACGCAGCGACGCAACCGGCCTTTCCCACGTACCGACCGACCCGGGACCTCCTCTCCCGGGTTGTGTCGCATTGGCTGCGAGCCGTACGCTCATGCCGCGCATGACCCGCTCGCTCTCCTGGCGCATCTCGACGGCCGCGCGGCGTGGGCGCCACCACGAGTTCTGGCCCGCGTGGTTCTTCTACCTGCCGCTGCTGCCATGGTGCGCGTGGCTCTCGCTGCGGTATCGATCGCCGCTCGCTTTTCTGGCGGCCAACCCGGGGATTGAGAAGGGCGGCGGATGGGTGAACGAATCCAAGGGGGCGATTCTTGAGGGCGTGTGTGCAAGCGAGGTTGGCCGCCGCTGCACGCTGGCGCACGTGCTGATCGCCATGGGCGGCACGCCGGAGGCCCGCGCGGCCGCCGCGGCGGAGGCGATTCGCACAAACCCCGCGTTGGGCGGGTACCCGATCGTGCTCAAGCCCGATGCAGGGCAGCGTGGCTTCGCGATCAAGGTGGCCCGGCGCGAGGCCGACCTGCTCCCCTACTTCACGGCTAACACCCGCGCCGTCATGCTCCAGCGCTTCCACCCCGGCCCGCTGGAGTGCGGCATTCTGTGGGTGCGGAACTCGGCCCAGCCCGATGGGCAGGTGGGCCGTGCATCGGGGTTCATCTTTTCCGTTACGCGCAAGGTCTTCCCGGTCATTGAGGGCGACGGCACGCGAACACTGGAAGACCTGATCGCGGAGCACCCACGCTTTCGGTGCCAAGCCCAGGTTTTCGGTTCGCGCTGGCACGCCGAGCGCGGACGCATCCTCGCCCAAGGGGAGACACTCCGCCTTGCCGAGTCCGGCAACCACTGCCAAGGGACGCTCTTTTGCGACGGGATGGACCTCGTCACGCAGCAACTCGAAACCGCGATTGATGCGCTGGCGTCAGGCTTCCGCGGCGTGGACGGAGAGGGTCTCGACTTCGGCCGGTTTGACATCCGCTACGAGAGCGATTCGCAGTTGAAGCGCGGCGAGGGGATGGCGGTGATCGAACTCAACGGCACCAGCAGCGAGGCCACGAACTTGTACGACCCCGAGCGCGGGCCGCTGTGGGCCTACGGCATCCTGTTCCGTCAGTGGTCGCACCTGTACCGGCTCGGCGCGTCGCGCCGCGCTGGCGGTTACCCGGCGATGACCCTGCGCGAGCTGTGCCGAGAGACGCTGGCACACTACCGGGACCGGCCGGGCTCGCCGCTGGCTGATTGAACGGACGTTGAGCGGGCCTGCGTGTATGCTCACGCCCGCATGACCGATGCCACAAAGCAGCGCGCAGGATTTCACGGCCCACGTGCGTGGGCGTTGAGCGCCATTGTCGGCGTGGTTCTGGGGCTGGTGCTTTCGCGGCTTGTACCCGCGAGCCTCGACGCGGCCGGCACCCCCACCATCACGCTTGCGCTGTGCGCACCGTTCGCCCTGCTGCTGGCGTGCATCGCCACGCTGCCGCTGGTGGCGAGCGGCTTCTGGCACCGGCACTACCCGGATGTTTCGCTCTTCTTTGGGTCGCTCATGGTGTCGTACTACCTGTTCGCGCTCGGCAGTTACGGGCGCGGCAAGATGGCGCACACCGCCGAGGAGTACTTCGCGTTCATCGCGCTGGTCGGCGGGCTCTACGTCATTTCTGGGGGCATCCTCATCGAGGCCACGGGGCGGGGCACGCCGATCGTGAACACGCTGCTGCTCGCGGCGGGCGCGGTGCTGGCCAATCTCGTGGGCACTACGGGTGCATCGGTGGTGCTCATCCACCCCTTCATGCGCCTCAACCACGGCCGCCTGCGGCCCCTGCACATCGTGTTCTTCATCTTCATCATCTCCAACTGCGCCGGGTGCCTGACGCCTATCGGCGATCCGCCGTTGTACCTGGGCTACCTCGCGGGCGTGCCGTTTTTCTGGACGCTCACGCACATGTGGCCCATGTGGGCGCTGGTAGTCGGGTCGCTGCTCACCCTCTTCTTCATTTTCGACTGGCGCGTGGGGCGTGGCGACAGCCACCAGGTGGAGCGCCTGTCCTTGCGCATCTACGGCGGGGTGGGCATCGGCGCGATGATCCTGATGATCGTGGGCGTCTTCATCGACCCGTTCCTGAGCAAGCGCGGCATCCACACGCCCGTGCCCGTCGGGCCCGTGTTTCAGGCCGCGGTGGCCGCGGCCGCGTACTTCTTCTCGCCGCGCTCCATCCGCCAGGCCAACAACTTCTCGTTCGGGCCGTTCAAGGAAGTGTCGCTGCTGTTCGTGGGCATCTTCGCCACCATGACGCCCGCGCTCGCGTACCTGCGGGCAAACGGCGCGAACTTCGGGCTGGTAACACCCACACAGTACTACTTTCTGGCCGGATCGCTCTCGGCGGTGCTGGACAACGCCCCCACCTATCTCTCCTTCCTGCAGATGGCCCTGGGCGTGCTGGGGCGGGAAGTCTCACCCGATGCGATCCACGTGCTGATCCAGGGGACGCTCACCATGACCCCCCGCAACGGGCCGCCCGTACAGGTGAACGGCCGGGTGCTGCTCGAGGCCATCTCGCTCGCCTCGGTCTTCTTCGGGGCCATGACGTACATCGGCAACGGGCCGAACTTCATGGTGAAGGCGATCGCCGAGAGCCGCGGCGTGAAGATGCCGGGGTTCTTCGCCTACGTGGGCTGGGCCTGCGTGCTGCTGTTGCCCGTGCTGCTCCTGAACTGGGCCGTGTTCATCCGATAGGCCGATGAAGCCCAGCGTGTCCGCGCCCGCCAGCACACCGCCAAAGCCCGACCACCCCGCCGCGCTCGGCCGGGCTGTGCGCGCGGTCTTCTCGGTCACGCTTCTCTCTCGCGTGGGCGGGCTGGTGCGCGAGGTGATCGTGGCCCGCATCTTCGGCGACACGGCCATCGGCTCGGCCTTTGCCGCGGCGTTCACGATTCCCAACCTGTTCCGCCGGCTCTTCGGCGAGGGGGCGCTCTCCGCCGCGTTCATCCCCGAGTACACCACGCAGCTGCGCGACCGGCCCGAGCAGGCACACGGCCTGGCCTCGCTCACGCTGCTCGCCCTGGGGGCGCTGACGGGGCTGCTCACGATCGTCGGCGAGTTGCTGGTGCTGGGGCTGCTCTTTGCGCTGCCGCACGACCCCGAGCGCGACCTCTCGCTGCGGCTGATCATGGTGATGCTGCCCTTCATGCCCTTCATCTGCACGGTGGCGATTCTGGCGGGGATGCTGCAGGTGCACGGGCGGTTCGCCGCGTCGGCGACGGGGCCGCTGGTGCTCAACGGCTTCATCATCGTGTTCGGGCTCTACTTCCTGCTCACGAATCAGGTGGCGCAGGCCGGGCCGGCGTACATCATCGGCGCGGCGACGGTGCTCTCCGGGCTCACGCAGGCCGTGTGGTTCGCCGTGCTCTTGCGCCCGCACGTGCGGTGGACGCGCGAGGTTCGGCCCGCGCTGGGCCCAGCGCGCGTCATGCTGCAACGCTTTGTGCCCGTGATGGTGGGGCTGGGCACGTTGCAACTGAGCGCGGCGATCGACATGGCGATCACCATGTACCCGATCTGGGTGGGGCCCACGCTGCTCGGCCGCGCGTACCCGCTGGACGAACGCTCGACCACCATTCTCTCGGCGATGCAGCGGCTGTACCAGTTTCCGCTGGGCGTGTTCGGCGTGGCGGTGGCGACGGCGGTGTTCCCCCTGCTGGCGCGGGCGGCCCCGAGGCCCGAAGACTTTGTGCAGGTGCTGCGGCGCGGCGTGCGTCTGTCGCTCTTCATCGGCCTGCCCGCCAGCGTGGGGCTGGTGCTGGTGCGGCACGACCTGGTGGGCGTGCTCTTCGCCGGGCGCGGAGTGGACCCGGCCGCGGCGGGCATGGGCGGCTCGCACGCAGGCTTCTCGCCCGAGGGCATCGCGCGCTGCACGCTCGTGCTGCTGGGCTACGCGCCCGCCGTATGGGCGTATTCGCTCAACCACGTGCTGACGCGCGGCTTTTACGCGCTGGGCGACACGCGCACACCCATGCGCCTCTCGCTGGTGATGGTGGGCGTGAATCTCGCGCTCAACTGCACGCTCATCTGGTCGCTGCGCGAGGCCGGCCTGGCGTGGGGCACCAGCGTGTGCGCGATCGCCCAGTGCATCGCCCTGGGCGTGCTGCTGCACCGCCGCGGCCACACACCGGCCGATCGTGCTGCGTGGATGGGCGCTGCGCGCGTGGCGCTCGCCACACTCGCGCTCACGGGGGCGTGCGGGCTGGCGTTTTGGCTGCTTCCTGAACCGCACCGCTGGATCGACCGCGTCATCCGCCTTGCAGCAACAACCGGCGCAGGCGTGGCGGGGTTCGCGGCGGCTGCGCTCGTGCTCCGCGTGCCGGAACTCGGATGGCTGCTGAGGCGGGGCTAAGCGCTTCTTCGCGAGCGCTTCATCAATCGCGGCCGCGGGATGCCGTACTTGTCCATGCGCGCGAGCAGGGTGTTGGGGTTGATGTCGAGCCGCTCGGCCGCGCCGCCGGGGCCGAAGACGCGGTAGCCGCACGACTCCAGCGCGTGGGTGATCTGCAAGCGCTGGAGTTGTTCGAGCGAGAGGTCGAGCAGAATGTCGCGAGTGGCCGCGGCGGCCCCGCCGCCGCCACTGCCCGTGCCACCTGGCCCGGTTCGCACGGCCAAGCCCGCCGCGCCGGGCAGATCGGTGAGCGGGCTCTCGGGCAGTTCGATCTCGAGTTCGGGGCCGTCGGCGAGCAGCGTGGCACGCTCGACAGCGTTGGCGAGTTCGCGCACGTTGCCGGGCCACGGGTACGCCATGATGCGGCGCAGCGAGGTGTCGCTCATGGGCAACGTGGGTCGGGCCATGCGTTTGGCCACCCGCTCGTGCAGGTGCTCGGCCAGGGTGCGGAGGTCCTCCTTGCGCTCGCGCAGGGGCGGCACGGCCACGCGGAACACGTTGAGGCGGTAGAACAGGTCTTCGCGGAAGCGGCCCCGCTCCACCTGGCGTGCCAGGTCTCGGTGCGTCGCGGCGAGCAGGCGGACGTTGACGCGGACGGTTTCGGCCCCGCCCACGCGCTCGAGCGAACCCTCCTGGATAACGCGCAGCAGCTTGGCCTGAGCGGGCAGGGGCAGCTCGGCGACTTCATCAAGGAAGAGGGTGCCGCCGTCGGCGAGTTCAAACTTGCCCAGTCGCCGCTTGTCGGCCCCGGTGAACGCGCCCTTCTCGTGGCCGAAGAGCTCCGACTCGATCAGGCTCTCGGGCAGTGCGGCGCAGTTCACGGCGATGAAGGCGCGCGGCCGCCGTTTGCTGTGCGCGTGAATCGACCGCGCCACCAGCTCCTTGCCCGAGCCGGTCTCGCCGTGGATGAGCACCGTGGTGTCGGTGGGCGCGACGCGGGCCACCTGCGCGCGCACCCGCGCCAGGCCAGGCGAGGTGCCGACCATCTCGTAGCCGGCGGTCTCATCCGCGGCGCGTTCCTCCTCCAGCGCGGCACCCTTGGCACGGGCGCGTTCGGACTCGGCCAGCGCGCTGCGAAGCCGCGCGGCCTCGGCCTCCGCCGTCGTACGCATCGTCGAATCCACCAGGGTGAGGCACCGGCACACGGGCCCGAGCTCTTCGGGCGGGGCATCGGTGCTGATGCGGCCCGGCTGCGCGGCCGCGAGCTCGACCGTGAGCGCACGCGACAACGGCTCCGACACCACGCCGACCGCGACATCAACGGCGCTGGCACGGTCGGCACGCGAAACGGGCACACCCCTGAAGGCCATGCCCGGAGCGGCATCGCGCAGCGCGGGCTCGATGCCCAGGAGCCTCGCCCATGCGAACTCGGCGTGCATGACCTCGGGAGATGCGCCCAGCGCATCAGCCGCGGCGGGGCTTGCCCACGCGATCCGCCACTGCGCATCAGTGAGCAGCACGCCGACGCCTAGAGAGGTGAGGAGGGCAAGCATGGGGGGCTCCCTGTACCCGGCAGGCTCCGCTTCGGCTGTCAGGACCAATAACCAGTCCACCTAGGGCCGTATTCCTACTCAAATGCTACCAGTAGCAATACGATACAATTCTGCGATTGGATGCAAAACTCAATGCTGTATTTGGCAATATGTCGGCCATTGTAGCCCGTAGGCCCGAAAACCACCGCCAAGCCGCCCATCGCATGCTGGCACACCCCTTGCCCTATGCCCTTGTGGCTGAGACCTATTCAGCCGGCAGGGCCTCAGGGTTGGGTGCGTCTCGCTGGTGGAAAGAGAGATCGTTTGCCGCCGCGAGACATTGGGATCGCCAAGCGGGCCGCGGGGCCCGCAACCAGCGTGAAACGCCAAGCGGGGTTGGGTGATCCAGGGGTGTTCGGGTTTTCTCTTCGTGGGGTGGGGTTTGGAAATGCGGCTCTCGCCGGTGGCCAGGCCACGACGAGGGTCGCGAAAAGCAACGGCGGCCGACGGGGGGCGAAAGCCGGGCCGCCGCTTCCAACGATCAATGGGCGCCACGTTGGCGTTCAAGGAACGAGGGCTTGCGCGACCAAGTGGGCTGGTCGCTCAGCCCTCGTTTTCTTTTTGGCATGGGGAAGGGATCGAGGGAGCCGGGGATCGAAGGCCCTCGTGAACCCGTCAACTCATCACCTTCGCTGCCTCCACGTCCGTAAACGCGCAAAGGCTGCTCGTTCCGCCGTCGCCGGGGTCCGCAGCCGGAATGAAAGCGTGTGCATCGCGGAGAGTTTGCCGGATGCGCTGGCCGGTAATCGATTCCACGGAACACCCCCGTCCATGCCGCGTATCGACTTGACGATGACGGGACGCGGCTCAGTTCTGGGCCGCGGCCCGCACGCTCTTGGGGGGTTCCAAGGAGCGCTGTGCAAGCGTGTGCGGCCCGCCCGGAAACGGCTCGGACGGGGGTATCTCCATGGCCAACATGCCCAAAGAACCGGAAGCCTTCGCGGAGCAGGTCGCGACCCTGCTCAAGCGCCTTCAGCCCGACTATGTCGTCGAGCTCACCGGCCCGCGCGAGCTGATTGTGAACGGCCGTCGGCTGGACCTTGAGAACCTGTACCGGCTGGTGAACCACGACCCGGACCGTGGCGTGGAGATCGTGGAGCACTACCTGGACCAGCTCTTCTCGGGCGAGGCCACGGGGCTGGCCACCATGAGCTTTGATCTGTTGCGTGAGCGGATCATGCCGCGCATCCAGCCCGAGAGCATCTTTGCGCACCTGTGCCGCGAGCAGGTGGCGCACGTGCCGTTCGTGAACGACACGGCCATCGTGTTCGTGATCGATATGCCGCAGATGACGGTGAGCGTGACGACCGAGCAGATGGTGCGCTGGAATGTGTGCGCCGAGGAACTCGACGAGATCGCCCGCGAGAACCTGGAACGCACCTCCAGCAACCTGCAGTTGCAGGTGGTGACGAGCAAGGAGGGCGGCAAGGCGGTGATTCTGGCCGAGCAGGACGGGTACGACGCGGCGCGGCTGCTTCTGGGGGGCATCCACGCGCGGCTCGCGCCGCGGCTGGGGGGCGACTTCTTTGTGGCGACCCCCGCGCGCGACATGTTCGTGGCGCTCTCGCCCAAGCCCGCGCCGTTTGTGGCGCGGCTCACGGGGCGCGTGAGCGAGGACTATCGACGGCTGCCGTACCCGATCACCAACGACCTGTTCTTCGTGACGCGGGACGGCGTGGCGGGGATGCGCGGGAGCCTGGAGAACGCGGCGTAGGGGCGGCGGCGCGTGGGCAGCGTCAGTCGAAGAGCAGCATGAAATACGCGGCGAAGAGGAGGAGGTGCACGCATCCCAGCAACACGTGCGTGCGCTGGAGCGAGAACGTGAGCGTGGTGGTGAAGAGCGTCAGCGCGAGCATGGTCACTTCGGCCGGGCTGAGGCCGAGTTCGAGCCGCCGGCCGGTGGCCAGCGAGATGACGATCACCAGCGGGATGGTGAGGCCGATGGAGGCGAGGACGGAGCCGAGCAGCACGTTGACGGATCGCTGGAGCTGGTTGTCGCGTGCCGCGCGGATGGCCGCGAGCGACTCGGGCGTGAGCACGAGCATGGCCATGATGAACCCGCCGAGCGCGACGGGCGCACCGAGGCGGACGACCACCGCATCGAGCGGAAGGGACATCTGCTTGGCGAGCAGCACCAGCGGCAGGCCATAGACGCCGAGCATGAGCGAGTGGTAGAGGGTTGATCGGCCCGACGACTGGGACGGGTCCGGCGGGCCGCTGTTGGGCTTGGCGGTCTCTTCGGGGGCCACGAAGAAGCCGCGGTGACGCAGGTTCTGGATGAAGAGGAAGACGGAGTAGATGGCGACGGACATGACGGAGGCGAACACCATCTGGTACTTGGAGAGGACTGGCCCGGGCGTGCTGCGCGTGTAGCTGGGCAGCACCAGCCCCAGGACGGTGAGCGGCACGATCATGATGAGGAAGGCGTTGGCGCCCTGGAGGTTGTACCTCTGCTCGCCGTGGCGCAACCCTCCGAGCAGCAGGGCCAGGCCCAGAAAACCGTTGAGGACCAGCATGACGACCGCGAACATGGTGTCGCGGGCGAGCGTGGGCTTCTCCTCGCCTGTGGACATCACGAAGCCGACCATGGCCACTTCGAGGCCGGTGACGGCGAGCGTGAGGAGGAGCGTGCCGGCGGGCTCACCGAGCCGATGCGCCAGCACATCGGCGTGGCGCACGGTGGCGACGGCCACGGCGAGGATGACCGCGCAGATGAAGGTGAGCAGGGCGACAATGGCGAAGGGCTGGTCAAGCACGCCGGCGATAACGCTCTTGCCGCGCATCGTGGCCACGAGCGTGCCGATGGCGAGGGCGAGCGGCCACTCACGAAGCCACGGGGCGCTGCGCTTGGGGTGCGGCGGTGCCATGCAGGGCAGGGTATGGCGTGTGTGGCGGGGCGCTGCGCTTCCCGCCGCGCCATGGCTCCACCTCCGCGAGCGCGCCCCCGGCGGGTGGCAAGCAGGAGTGGGCCCGCCGCGGTCGCGAGGGCCATGCCGGGCGCGGGCATGACGTTGGGACGCGCGGGGCCGCGTGGATGAATGAGCACAGGGCGGAGAGCGGGCACGCGCGGCGGGGGGAAGTGCGTGGGGCGAGTCGG
>JAUMHO010010265.1:0-11196 GCA_032360965.1 Ulva armoricana | reverse complement strand
CACCGAAGGGCGCCTACTCATCGGCGACATGGTCGTTAACGATCCCGCAAAAAAAGTAAACATCGCTCCTGAAAAACGCCACGTCGGCATGGTCTTCCAGAGCTACGCCGTCTGGCCGCACATGAATGTCTTTGAGAACATCGCCTATCCTTTGCGAGTGGCCAAGGTCCCAGCTAGCGAGGTCAATGATCGCGTCGCCGCCATCCTCAAAGTCGTGGAGCTGAGTGGACTTGAGAAGCGCATGCCGAACATGCTGTCAGGCGGTCAGCAACAACGTGTGGCCCTCGCGCGCGGCTTGGTGGCACAACCGAAGGTTCTTCTGCTGGATGAACCCCTCTCAAACTTGGATGCAAAACTGCGCGAAAAAATGCGCGTGGATATTCGCCAGATTCAGCAGCAGTTTAAGATCACCTGTATCTATGTGACCCACGATCAAATCGAAGCCTTCACCATGTCAGATCAGATCGTGATTTTGAATAAAGGTGATGTGGTTCAGAGTGGCACGCCGAGCGAGATCCGCTCGAAGCCGGCCAACGATTTTGTCGCTGACTTTATTCGCTAAAAATTGGCCGCGTACACGATCGCAGTGAAATGAAAAATACTGCCGAGGAGTACGAACAAGTGCCAGACGGCATGTGCGTAGGGCATTTTCTTCATCATGTAGAAGATCGTTCCTGCGGTGTACGTGACGCCACCAATGATCAGCCATTTCATGGCCTGCTCATTCATGGCAGCGCTCAAGGGTTTCGCGAGAAACACCACCATCCAGCCCATGCCGATGTAGAGCAAGGTTGAAAGCCCCTTAAAGCGGCCAGTGAAGAACAATTTGAAAATCACCCCAATCAAGGCAATGGACCAAATCACCGCGACTGCAATCCAGGCCATCGCCCCCTGTAAATTCAGTACCAAGAACGGAGTGTAGGTTCCGGCGATCAACAAGTAGATCGCTGAGTGGTCGCAGATCTTAAAGAAGCGCTTGGCGCGTTCACCCGGAATAGCGTGATAAAGAGTCGAAGCGGTATAGAGCAGGATCATCGAGATTCCGTAAATGAGATAGCTGATGAGATGAGACGTCGTACCGAAATAGGCCGTGAGTACCATCAGAGCGGTAAGCCCGCCGACGGCGAACAAAATGCCCAGTCCGTGGGTGATACTATTGGCGATTTCTTCGGCTTTTGAGTAAGTCATGCATCCAGTATACACGTGTTTACTCAAAAGTCCAGCTCGTCTAGATTGCGTCTAGGACTTTCTAAACACCTGTTTACTTGGTATTATGTGGTATGGCGGAAAGACTCGAGCAAAAGCATTTAACACGGAGAAAGCTGGTAGAAGCCGCTTTGCGCCTGAGTGCTGAGCAAGGTTTCTCATCCGTGAGCTTACGCGAGGTTGCCAAGAGCGCTGGGATCACACCTGCTGGCTTCTATCGTCACTTCCACGATATGGATGAGTTAGGCCTGGTATTGGTGGATGAGATTGGTCTCGGTCTGCGCCAGCTCCTGCGTGAGGCCCGACGCACCATCAGCGGGGAAGGTAGTGCGGTAAAAAAATCCGTGCATGCTTTTATTGATTACATCACTGAGAACGCTCACCTCTTTCGTGTTCTCCAAGGCGAACGCATGGGCTCCTCTCCCGCCTTTCGCAAGGCCCTCTTCGCGGAGATTGATCGCTTCGTAGAAGAAGTCACCGAAGACCTTGAGCGTGGAGCGAAGCTGCTGAATCAGCCTCTGCGGGACACAGCACTAGCGGCCGAAGCCATCGTCGCCGTGGCCTTCACTCTCGGAGCAGAAGCACTCGATCTCCCTAAACATAAACGCGAACAGCTCACCGATCGATTGATTAAAGAAGTAAAAATGATTCTGCGAGGGGCGCTGGCCCCACCACGCAAAAAGACGAAATGACATGAACTACACACTTATGAATGTTTTTACCCGTGGCACCGCAGGCGGCAATCAGCTCGCTGTGGTGGAAGTCAAATCTCCCCTCTCCACAGAGAAGATGCAGGGCATCGCCCAGAACTTTAATCTCTCTGAAACGGTGTTTGTCACAGATCACAAAAATCTCCGCATCTTCACACCAGAGTGTGAGTTCCCTTTCGCGGGCCACCCCACGATTGGTGCCGCGTGGTGGATCGCACAACAAACGCAGCAAGAACAGTTTGCTGTCAGCTTGCCCCTGGGCCTCGTACCTATTCGCGTGCAAGAGGACAAAGTGTTCCTCACGTTTCCAGGGACACCCGAAGTGTCTTCTTATGCGGGAGATTTAATCGGGTTGCTTCAACTCACAAATGTTCCCATCGAGGCCGTGCAGCAAGCATGGATTCGTAAGATCAAGGTCGGGCTCGAGTTTCTGGTGATTCCCCTGACCTCGCATGCCGCTCTCAAAGAAGCTCTTCCACCGATCGGTTTTCCTGAGCAGATTAAATGCTACTTCGTGTTCCAGGAACACCCAACAATTTTTCATGTGCGCATGTTCTCACCGTCCTCGAGTGGGATAGAAGACGCCGCCACGGGATCCGCCGCCTGCGCCCTCGCAGGGTACTGCCGTGATGTGCGTGGAATCCCTTCTGGCAATGTCACCGTTTATCAAGGTGCGGAGATGGGTCGCCCGAGCGAGATCCAAGTGTCTTGGGATCAGCTCATTCACGTCGGTGGCAGCGTTGAACAGTGGGCAACCGGGAAGCTCGCACCGGCGGGCCCTATCAAAGACGTTCTGGCTTAAGCTTGATCGCAGGCGTTCATCCACCGAATCTTTTCGAAAGGTGTCATGAACGACGCTTCAAATGAATTCTTCGCGATCTGCCGAAGCTCAGAGTCATTGAGATTCAAGCCACGAGCGGTTTCAACGAAGTTCGCACCCATGTAACCACCGAAGTACGCCGGATCATCTGAGTTGATGGTCACACACGCGCCTTGGGCGAGCAGCTTCTTCAGATTATGGTCTTCCATTTTATCAAACACACGTAGCTTGATGTTTGAAAGCGGACAAACAGTAAAAGGCATGCGCTCTTTCACCAACCGCGCCATCAATTTTTCGTCCTCTAGGGCGCGCACACCGTGGTCGATGCGTTTAACTTTCAACAGATCGAGCGCTTCCCAGACATACTCCGGTGGGCCTTCCTCACCGGCGTGGGCCACCGTGAAAAAACCTTCTTTGCGTGCGCGCTCAAAAACATTTTTAAATTTCTTCGGCGGATGACCGACTTCCGAAGAGTCGAGTCCCACGGCAATGATGCCGTTCTTAAAAGGCAAGGCTTCCGTCAGCGTCTTCTCCGCGGCCTCTTCCGAGAGGTGACGCAGAAAGCACATGATCATGTGCGAGGTGATGCCCCACTTGGCCTTTCCTTCGTCCAGCGCGCGACGAAGGCCCTTGTAAACAGTCGCAAAACTCACGCCGCGATCGGTGTGGGTTTGTGGATCAAAAAAGATTTCCGTGTGAACCACGTTGTCTTCATGGCAACGCTGAAGATAGGCCATGGTGAGATCGTAAAAATCTTGTTCATGCAGCAAGACGCCAGCACCTTCGTAGTAAATATCCAAGAATGATTGCAGGTTATGAAAGTTGTAGGCCTCTCTGAGGGCCTCGACGGTCGCAAAACGCGACTTCACATTGTTGCGACGACCGATTTCGAACATCAATTCCGGCTCGAAGGTGCCTTCGATGTGCAGATGAAGTTCGGCTTTTGGTAAACGTTGGATGAAGTCTCGTTGTGTCATAGTGTCCTCTTTGCTACCGTTGATCGTGGCACAAACAACTGAATTGGGCAAAAAAGCTGCGCTTTTGGCGGCGGTAGAAGTGGGACTGGGCAGTATCGCCCATTCGCTGAGTTTGCCTTTTGCGGGGCATCTACTTTCTTTAAATCAGGGATTCATTCTCACCTGGGCGAGCCGCGAGGTCCGCATCAGCACAGCACCGGGATTGATCAGCACCACCGCCGCACTTCTCAAATCACTCTCTCCGGCCGGCAAAAAACTCACGCCGATGCTCGCCATTGCCATGCAGGGTCAGCTTTTTACTCTCGGTGTTTTCATCGGCGGTATCAATCCTGTTGGCCACATCCTTGGGATGGCCTTGCTGTGTTTGTGGGGCTTTCTCCAACCGCTCTCAATTTACTATGTATTGTACGGCGATAATCTCTTCAATATCGGTGGCTATTTCATCTCGCAGCTCAATGCGTTTTTCCCCGTCACGATCCACACCATCGGTTGGTTTGTGGCCTTGGTGGTGGGGATCAAAATACTTTTGGGAATCGTGTGCGTCTGGCTCGCCTACCGTTTACCCGTAGCACGCATTGAAACCTATACCGCTTGGGTGCAGAAGCAGCCGCCCTTGGCACCCCGAGCACCGGCACGCAATGTCTACTGGGCCGCCTTACGCGATCTCTTCACGCCGCTCTTTGTGATTTCCTGGGTGCTCACGCTGATTTTCTTTTTCTACGCCCAAGACGATGACGCCGCGACGATCTGGCTTCTTTTGCGCCCGCTCGCCCTCGGCTATCTACTGTTTTTGGGACTACGACTCTTTCCGGTCACACGCGCGCGTCTCTGGTTGGAGAAGCGCCACCCCCAACTCGCACGCACGCTTGAAGAAGCGCTAAAGTTCTTTAAGTAGGCGATCACGTTCTTTGAGAAGCTGTGCCACCATGCTCAAGGCGATCTCCACCGGTGCATTCGAGCCAAAGTCTTCACCTAAGGGACAATGAAAATTTGTTTTCCCAAGTTCGGCCTCGAGACGATTACGTTTAGCCTTGGAGCCAATCACGCCGACGAAAGGAAAGTCATGCTCATTCAAAGCAACTTTTAAGATCGGTAGGTCATGGGCATGGCCCATGGTCATCAACGCCACGAAGGTTTTAGGTGGCAGAGTTTTCAAAACACCTGCGAGATCATCCGTGCGAATAGTCTTAAAGCGTGGATTCGTTGAAGGAAGCTTATCCAACCATTCCTGACGAGAGTCGACCACGGTGAGCTGACAATCGAGCTTTACGAGTAAGCGCGTGAGTTCTTGACTCACGTGCCCTGCTCCGAAGACGGCCACATTCCACGCTTCGCGCGGATGATGAACTTCGAAGAACATGGTGACTTCACCACCGCAGGACATGCCGATGTCGCGCTGAAGATTCCAGGTCTGACTAAAAGGCGTGACTCGTTTTTTGGCGGCCATCTGCTCAGCGGCCACATCCAGGCATTTCTTTTCAATCTTACCGCCACCTACGGTGCCAAACAGCAATCCCTTCTCACCGACGATCATGCGTGCGCCAGGATCCTGCGGAGCGCTGCCCTTGTAATCCACCATCGTGACGATCACCATGGAGGTCTGCTCAGACTGATACTTTAAAAACTGCGCACAAAACTCATCGAGACGCTGTTCCATTAAAACTTCCCACTCAATTCACGAAGGGTTTCTTCGCCAGTGGCGGGCGACGTGAGGCCCGCGCCTTTGCCACGGTACGAGAGGGCGTCTTTCACCGCGGTCCAGGCACTAATGCCTAACAGGAGCGGTGGTTCACCTACGGCCTTCGAGCCATGGACATTCACATGATTCTCGAGGTTCTCGATGAAATTCATATTCAACACACGAGGCGTGTCTTGGATGTTGGGGATTTTATAGGTCGTCGGTGAATGGGATACGAGCTTGCGGTCTTTATCATAGAACAAGGCTTCGGTTGTCACCCACCCCATTCCTTGCACGTAAGCGCCCACCACCTGGCCTTGATCAATACCAGGATTCAAGGGGCGGCCGAGGTCCATGAGAATATCAGCACGAAGGACCTTCACATCACCGGTGTATTCATCGATCTCAACTTCTGAGATCGCCATGCCTTGCGTGAAATAGTTAAAGGCTTTGCCTTGCACTTTCTCTTTATCAAAGCCGAGGCCCGGTGTTTTGTAATGAGCATAGGCACCCAGAGAGATGCGGTTGAAGTACGCGATCCCTACGAGGGCTTTGAGTTCAATGCTCTTGCCAGAAGACTTTTGGATCACTTTGCCATGGGCAAAGTCAAAATCCGCATCCACTTTGCCGTGAAGCACTTCGTGCTCTTTAATCGCATTGGCCTCTTCGCCCGCAAAATGCTTCTTGGCGAGTTCACACAAACGGCCCTTGATCATATTCGCCGCCTCAAGCGCCGCTGCCCCGTTGATATCCGCACCGCTGGAAGCCGCTGTGGCCGAGGTGTTGTGGTTTTTTTCTGTGGAGGTGGGCATGACTTGTACGTCTTTCATGGCGAGGCCCAAAGCGTTCGCCACGATCTGCGCGATCTTGGTGTTCACACCCTGGCCCATTTCAGTGGCACCTGTGCTCACTTGCACAGTGGCATCGAGATGCAAATTCACCAAGGCATTACCCTGATTCAAAAAGCGCGCCGTGAAGGCGATACCAAATTTAGTCGAAGTGAGAGACATCCCGCGAATAGTGCCAGTTTTAGATTTGTTGTGTTTCTCAATCTCTGTACGGCGACGGCGATAATCGCTTGATTCAATCAGCTTATCCCAAATGGCCGGCAGCATATTGTTTTCTAAATCTTGTCCGTAAGGTGTACGAACATTTTTTCCACGATACAGATTGGCCGCGCGCACATCAGCGGCATCAATCTTTAAATGACGAGCGATGTCTTCCACGATGCTCTCGATGGTCATGGTGCCTTGTGGCCCACCGAATCCACGGAAGGCCGTGTTCGAATGATTGTTTGTTCGGTAGCAAACCGCATCGATCCAGCAATTCTCTAGAAAATAAGCGCTGTCGATATGAAACATGGCGCGCTCAAGGATCGAACTCGAGAGATCCGAATACGCTCCACCATCGGCCTGGAGTGTGGTCTTAAGTGAAAGAATGCGGCCCTTGTTATCAAAGCCCACTTCCCATTCATTCTCAAAGGGATGACGTTTTCCCGTGAGCATCATGTCTTGGTCTTTGGTGATCACCAAACGAGCTGCACGATTCAAACGAGTCGCTGCCAGGGCCGCATAACCAGCAATGGGTGCGCCTTGGGATTCTTTGCCACCAAAACCACCACCCATACGTTTAACAACACAAACGACGTGGTGAAGAGGAATGCCCAATGTCTCTGCGACCACACGCTGAGTTTCGCTCGGGTGCTGGCTCGATGCATGCACTTCCACTTGGCCATTTTCCAGTGGATAGGCGATCACCGCCTGCGACTCCATGTAGAAGTGCTCTTGGCCGCCAACGATGAATGTGCCTTTGAGTTTGTGGGGAGCCGCTGCCATCGCCTTATCGGCATCCCCTTGCGCGAAAGGTTTCGCTGCACGATAGATGATATCACCCACCGCTTTGGCTTCTTGAATGGTGTAATGCCCAGGCGTCGCCACCACCACACACTCAATCAATTTTTTGATCTCTTCTACAGACTCGCGTTTACTTGAAACAATCAGCGCGACGGCTTCATCACGGTAACCAATTTTTTTCTCCACCAGAATCGGTTGGTCGTGAACGATGGTGCCCCATTTTTTACCGACCAGATCTTTTGCGGTATAAACCGCCAGACAATCCGGGTGCGCCAGCGCTTTCTCGGCTTTGATTTCAAGCAACTCTCCGCAAGCGATCGGACTGCCGACGATGCCCACATGCACTTCCCCACGGACTTCTGGGCGATCATCGATAAAGATGCTCTCGCCGGTCACGTGGCCATAACCGGAATCATGTTTAACGTTTTGGCCGATCATAGGCTCACCTCACGCGGGGCCCACTGACTGATGAGTTCGTCTCCGAACTTCATCAGCAAGTTCGTGCACAAGAGGCGACGGTATTTATCACTTCCACGAACGTCACTGACGGGCGTGATCTGTTTATCGAGCTCAACACCCAACTGGCGCATGAGGGCGGGAGTGACTTTTTGACCGCGAGCGAGTTTTTCTAAGTCAGGGAAGCGCAAGACACTGGCCCCCACTCCACCGAAGGCGATGCTGATGTCAGCAAAAGCATCCTTGTCCAAACGATAGCGAATGGCACAGGTGACGGCGGAGATGTCCATGTCTTTGCGTTTAGAAACTTTGTAGAGCCGGAAGGCATCGGCCGTTTTGGGAATGCGCACGTGGGTGACAATTTCTCCCGCGCGCAGATCCATTTTTTTATAGCCCGGCTGAAAGAAAGCATTCACATTCACGATGCGCTGACCTTGCGGTCCAACCAGCACGACTTCCGCTTCGGCGACTTTCAAGAATGGAATAGTATCGGCAATCGGCGAGGCGTTCATCATGTTGCCCACGAGCGTGCCGGTGTTTTTAATTTGTGGGGACGCAAAGAGATGCAGCATGCGAGACAGTTCAGGAAAGAGCTTCACGGTGGCCGTTTCTAAGTGCGTAAGGCTTGCTCGTGCGCCAACGACAAGTGCATCTTTTTCGTCTGAGATGTTCTTAAGTTCCGCGATCGCCGCGAGGCTCATCATTTTCTCAGGCGCCCATTTGCCCTTGTTGTACAACACACCTAAGTCCGTGGCGCCGGAAACGATCTTTATTTTCTCGCGGTTAAAAATTTCAACCGCCTCGACGATGGTCGACGGGAGAAAAATCTCGAGTCCTTGATGCTTGAGGTGCACACTGCCCGCTACTTTCTCCGATTTCACCGGATAAAGTTTTTTGAGCTCAGGCACGGCCTTCAGATCCGTCTTGCAACCGGCCTCGATGATCGCTTGGTAGCCGGTGCAACGACATAAGTTACCCGTTAGGTAATTGCGCACGCGCTTTTCTTCTAAGGTAAAGCCCTCGATGCGGGCGTCTTCTGTCATGCCCGCCATGGCGCAAATAAAACCCGGCGTGCAGTAACCACACTGCGCTCCGTGAGCAGTCACCATGCTTTCTTGCACAGGGTGGACAGCGCCGTCTTTTTTCAGACCTTCAACAGTGATGATGTGCGAGCGATCCAGCTGCCACATAAAAGCAATGCAGGAATTGATAGACTGATAGCGCTCATCTCCATGAGCGACAAGCACGGTACAAGCACCGCAGTCCCCTTCCGCGCAAACGACCTTGGTTCCGGTGAGCCCCCGCTGATAGCGGAGAAAATCGGATAAAGTCATGAAGGCTTCCGCCCCCGTAAGTTCAAGGCGCTGACCATTGAGGTGCAGCAAAATCGTGTCTCTCATAGACCGTTATTATGCCTTTTCCGCACACAAGAATGGAAGCAAGAGAAGCGATTTGCTCGGTTTTGTCGGGCCAACATCAACCGATAAGAACATCATGCGTTGGATTCTTTGTTCATTTCTGCTTCTCAGCACGGCTTCGGCCGCGGAAAAACTCATCACTGGGCTCGATAGCAAGGGCGTTCCCCGTGCCTGCCACCCCATGCGTCCCGATGAAGACCTCTGCACTTCTGAGTTCACGGAGGGTGACCAGTACGCCGTAGATTGCGTGGCCAAGGGAGGCGAAGCTGTGGCCTGCGGCTGTCACGATTATTTGTGTATTTGGATCACACCTTAACTCGACGACTCGTTTCTCTTTGATGAAAATAGGGGCATGAGTCCAATCATCGCCGAAAAAATCATCTACGCTGCCCGCATCCAGTATGCTCTGCTCATCGTCATCTTAGCCGTTGGCTCGTGGGTCTTTTACCGCTTTGCTCTGAAGAATCTCTCCCGCGAACGGCATAAAATTTTCAATCGCCTTTTCCGCGAGCTCTGGACCTCGCTCCTGATTGGCCTTTTGATTTATAGCACACACTTAATCCTGCGCTCGTACATGTCCTTCATGCCTCTGGCGGAAAAAGTCGTTCCCTATTCGGGCATGATGAGTATTTTATGGGGCGCAAGTCTCTTCGTGAAAAGCATGGAGATCATTGCGAACGAGTACTTCTTCTTTAAGAGCATGCGGGCGGGTGTGCCGCTCCTGCTGGTCAACATCTGCAAGTTGATCCTCTCGTTGATCATCTTCAGCTGGATTCTGACTGGAATTTTTGATGTTCAAATCTCATCCGTGCTAGCGACCTCCGCCGTTTTAACCATCGTCTTGGGCCTCGCGCTGCAAGATACGCTCGGTAATCTCTTCGCCGCGATTTCACTACAGATCGACAAGCCCTTTGAGATGGATGACTGGATTGAGATTCGCAACGGCACCGATAAAATTAGTGGTCAGGTTAAAGAACTGTCTTGGCGTGCTACCGTCTTGCAGGCGATCACGGATGAAACCATCGTGCTGCCTAATAAAACCATCGCCATGTCCCAGATCGTGAACTTCTCGGCCCGCGAGAGACCATTCTTGCGCAGCCAACTGTTTCGGATTCCCTTCGAGCACTCACTGGAAAAAGTCAGTGAAGTCTTACTAAAAGCAGTTGATGAGACCCCTGAAATTCTCAAAACGCCTAAGCCCCTCACACTCATCACCGAGACCCATGAATCCTGGGTGGTGTTGAAAGTGGTTTACTCACTGACGGATTACGGAAATCAGTACGTCATTGCAGATAAATTTTATCAAAGGGCACTGTCTCTGTTAGGCGAAAACAGCATCCCACTCGCCGGTGAGCGCTTGAGTATCAAAACAACTTAAGCAGCCGCTCTCTATCGCTGTGGCCCACGATCGCGGCACAGACAAAAGCCACGCAGGCCAAGGCAAATAAAGTTCCGCCGTCACCTTGGACTTCAATTCCTAGAATGAACACGTGAGATAGAATCGCTCCCGCCATGGTCCCCATGACCAGCACTGCGCCAAACACTTTTGTGGTGGGCAACAGAATCAAGACCGCAGCGATCAGTTCGATGATACCACTGCCAATGCGTCCAAAAGGTTCAGCACCGAGAGTCGTGAAAATCCACACAGACTCTGGGGCCGCTGTGAATTTGAAGTAGAGAGTCTGCAGCAAAATGACCGCCGGGATCAATTGGCAGAGAAACAACAGCTTTTTCATAAAACTCCCAAAATGTTTATACATTAACATTATGCAAACTCTTGCGACCCCGGCAAGGGTTACTTATAATCGCTTCATGTCAGAATCAAATCTTCCCCTAACACCCAAGAGATTGCAGCTCAAAAAAGCTCTTAAGGAGCCCAAGCTTGCGCTCTGGCGCTCACTTCTCATGACCGTGGAGCTGGTTTACGGTCAGCTGGAAAAGAAGCTCGCAGAGAAAGACTGCACCTATCCGCGCTTCCGCCTGCTCTTCGCCTTGTATTTTGATGCGCCTCTGAGCGCCACTCAACTGGCCGATCGATTGCGGGTTTCCCGTGGCAATATGAGTACTTTCGTTCGCCG
>JAUMHO010010254.1:0-11202 GCA_032360965.1 Ulva armoricana | reverse complement strand
AATCGCGCGCGACCACCTCGCTTAGCACAGGAGGAGGCCCTGTGAGTTGCGTGCGGTTGTCTGAGGGGGGTTTCCAGATGGTTTACCCCCTTGGCCCGTGGTCCCGGTTATCCGGAGATGTCAAAGTCCTTGTAGAATATGGCGAGTAAGTGTCACATTTACATTTTACATTTTTACAGTGGCTGTGTGACCGTGGCTGTGGGGTGCATTGTATCGACATCGACCGGTTGCATGCTCGATGCTGCCGCGTCACAAGAACTCCTGGCGCTTTCTCCTACATCAATGATCCCAGCTCTATTGCCAGTCAAAGGACGACAAGTAGTGGAAGTTGTGTGTTTGTCCTGCGCGGATGTATTCGATTTAGTCGCAGCGGGTTCTTATCGGGTTGAGAGCGTGCAAAGTTTTGAAGCATAGCTACTGGTCATCAATACTTGCGTTTTCCTTTTATGGCTGACTACACAGACGCAGTCCGATTCAACGTGACTTAAAACGAACACGCAAGAATGATTTTCCGTGACCTACCAGAATCTAATGTTTCTGGTGACCAAGTAGATTCTTCAAACTATGATCTTGACGAGGTAGACTTTTGTTTGGCAACCACCATCTCGAGGACGTCACGGCTGCAGAAGTTGTTAACGTCGCACATCAGCGCCACATCTATTCATGACTCAGCACGGACACTGCATGATTTGAACAAACAGCGTGCCAGTTTACTCAATGTCAGGTGCTGATTGTCGTTGCTGTTCTGTCAACGTACCCTATTTGGCTCCAACCTGTGAGGACCAATGTTTGCGCAGGGCTCATGTAGAGGGTCTACTGAACAAGCTTCTCGATATCAAGCGGCTGGGTGCTTCTGCCTTAATTTCAAAGGTTCGCGTCTATCATGTCCTGGCAATGGAACGAGCCGAATGAATGTGTGATTGACTTCTCGTGCGCTCGCAGGATGATTACATTTGCCATCTCGACAATTACCGCATGCAGCTCCTGGACGCGGGGCAGATGGCGTTGAAGCATATCCCAACTGACGCTGTGCTCCTTCCATTACTGCATTGCTCCATTTCTACCAGGGCTGAGTCGATGTCCAAACAGGTTGTCGGAGTCCCGAGATTGGGACCGTTTACTCAAACACACTATTCAATGTGCAGGCCGCACACAGGGCCGTTTCTCAAGTGATTGGTTTCGTGGATGGTAGCCAGCAAATGCCTTGTTCCCCAGGCCCAGTCAGGTGCTGCCTACCCAGCATACAATGGTGTCACTTCGTCACCAATATTGTGGCCCGTGGTTGCAGTGATTCACGCACACAGCTTGTGCAGAGGGACCCCAGTACAGACAGTTTCACCCTACTCGGAATCAGTTTGATCCCTTGCGCAGTCACATGACACATAGAATTGCATGTCACGATTCAGAAACTCCCCCTGCAATGCGTATGTGGGATTTGTGCACTCTAACTCTGGCATGTGTTCGGGTGCAATGTTCATGCGAAGCATTGCCGCGCCCAGGTTTTTGCATCCAGTACCCACATATAGATTTGAACCTAGCTCTACTCAGTCATCAACTGAGCTTGGTAATCCCTGGCTCAAACCTGGGGCCGTGGTCAGCCACCGTCCTGCCTACATTGCAAGTCCACTTTCTACCTGAAGGAAATGATAACTATGACCAGGTTAAGTGAGTGAGGTGTTCAGTACCTTGTGTGTCAAGGTTGGGGAATGAATTGCCATTCCGCATGTTCATATTCGAATCCATGCATCATTTGCCCATCATGATTTTCTGTGGGAGTGGCAAACTAAAGTGCCTTCGTGTCACAATCTCCATATGTCATACCAGCAATGGATGATGGTGTGCTGTACATGCATTCGACGTGACAGACACGTCGCTCTAGCAATTACCCGGTACCCCTAAGCCGAGGCAAGGGCATTGTGCAGCAGTAGGCTGCTGCACCAGTGAAAATTCTATATTCGATAAGCAGGTTACACGGCTAAAATCACGAACGAGGATAAGCGACAGTTTGCTTTCCCGGGCACAATAATTAGGGTACCATGTGAGCGCTTGCGAAGCAATTGGATTTATTCATCTTGCTGTGTCTCATCATTGAGCTTGTACCTGTCTGTAAGAGTTCATGCCTGATCTTCGTGGAAAAGGTATGAGGCGCTAACGATTGCATACCTGCACTGCTGGTACAGCGAGGACTGTGATGAGGCAATCAGGGAACTCTCGGGGCCAGCCTTGAGTGGTCAAGCACACCATCTCTGCTTTCAAGAGCATTGAGGTGCCGGCCTGGGGGATGTTGCGGATGAGGTGCTGTGTGAGGGGCTATTGGATGCAGACAAGCTGCACATGCAGACTGTGCATTAATGGCGTCTGGCTTGTCAGTGTGCCTCCAAAGCAATGAGCCTTGACAAGCCAGACCCGGAGAAGGTCACTGTGTTCTCGAAGTTGCTGACTGCCACCACGTTCTATCAAGCTGCCATGGTATCCATGTAAGAACCTGCCTTATACCTTGTAAATAATTGTGTTAAAACAAAAATCTATGTAGTGTTTGGGCGATTTTCTGGGTAGTTAGTTCGCTGCGTACGGATCATCTGGGTTCAGTGGAGGTGAACGGACCTGTTTTTTTTTTCAATATGCGAAGTCCAACAATAACTTGATGTGGAAACATGAGTTGTGAAGCATTGTTAAGTCGTTTTCCAAAGATTTTGTGTTAATTAAAGCGTTTGGGACGATGCCTGAATCATGAAGTTGGTATATTCCGAACCTCCAAGGGTAAGGTCTGTATCACCCACTCCCAAACTAGCACATATGAAATGCCACTGCTTAAGAAACATATGTCCTGTCAAACATCATATGGTATTGTATACATATGTGACGTGCGCTGAGTATAATCCTGTGATTTGTGGCTGTCTACAAATATTCGCAAGAATGGGCAAGCCCAAACTCAACCAGAACTCGCATAAGGTTACTCGTGAGGAATCAGATATGAGGCATTTTCTGAATTCCCAACCCTTTAGCTACCTGTGAGCTAAACGGGGCTAGTGGCTCCTTGTTCGTGACTTGAGTAGTTGTTGACACGCGCACAAAAGCATTTGCCAATATGTAGCCGTTTGATAAGCGTATAGTGTTGTTTAATCCTTTGTGAATTGTTGTGTATACGATAATGGTGCGTGTTGGAGATCGTGTTTTATGCTTCAAAGCACGCAATTATGATGCACGCTGCTCTTCACTGTACTGTAAGGAAGTCAACATGGCCAGAGCCGTTTTGTACGTTTACATACCTATTTTGTAACTGCGACTGTAGACTACTATCATCAAGCATGGTCATGGCGAAACAACGAAGAGGTGAAAGAGGGTATACACCACCAGATACCGCCGGTAGGTGTGGGCTCATCGCATGTATGTGCCCCCTCAATTTGCGCACAGCAGAACGCATCCAGTGGCAATATGCCGCTAACACCAGCATTCCGCAGTGAGCGTGGCGAGGTTTGAAGGAATGCAAAGCAGCCTCAGCGCCATAGAAGGAACGTATTCTCTAGCACGCTTCATTGCCTGCTGTGATACTGGCAATTGCTAGTGAGAATGCTGCCAAACCGACGGTTCCTGGCGACGTGAACCACCGGCGCAAGGCGGTCAATGGGGCAACAAGAGCGGGTGATGATATTGAATGGCGTCACAGTAGCCCAGGCGGTGCACAGAAGTCACTGGGAAATCAGTGCTCGTGAATTTGTGTGAACCAGATGCTCCGCTTTGATTAGCAAATGGATGCATCAAGGTCCCGAATACTAATCTACTTCTACGTCTTGCTTCTGGGGATGGTTACTCCACCAGGCAGCTTCAACTCAGTGCATCATTCACTCACAAATCTACAATCTCTATTCCCATGCTGAAGCTCGTTTGGCTGAGCTCAGAGACGTGCCTGTCAGAGGAACCTGACAGATGATGGAACACCTTGTCTCCAACCTAAGCGGGGGGGGCTTAAGGAGGAAAATCTCAATGTGCCGTGTCTACCTTGTGTTCTGGCTTGACATTTGAACGCTGCTCTGTGTCAAACTGCAGGACCCAAACGCTGGGCTTTTACTCACACGTCGAGAAACTGCGCCCGCTGCAAGCACATTTAGCTTAAAACCCACATTGTGTGTGTTGTAGTGTAATTTTTTTACAAGGGGGAAGAGATTTCAGTCTGTGGCGTGCCCTCAGGCACAAAGCGACCGAGGCTTTACATTTCCTGGTGGAAGTCCGCCATTTAATGGTCTTGTGCATGTTGGTGCTGATCAGTGCCAGCTTATATGCATGTTGCTACAGTGTAGGAAGTTTTTAATAAGACCGGGCATGGCATGTAGGTGCACTGCACAAGCAGCAACATGCGGCTCCCAAATTCAAAATGCCAATGAAACAGCCAAGAACGGGCGTGCACCGGAAGAGACTCTCTCTTTGGTGATGAGTTCCACAACTGCTGTCATTGCAAGCTTGCATACCGGTGCGGTTTCGTTATTTTGGCTTGCCTTGTACACTGTTTTGTAGTGAGTTGGATGCTACAAGGGTATTAACACTCTCAATAGCTGGAGCTCCCCCCCCCCCAGACCCCCGTGTGCATGGAACTGAAACTGGACAAGCATTCTGATACGCCCACGTGGCATCTCTCATAGTGCTGGCAGCCAACCTGGCTGACACACACGCCAAACACGCACTTTGTTGTGGTTTTTCCTGTCAAATCTGACACGTCTGTGTGGCTGGCTTCAATTAATTTGAGCTTGGATGATGTGTCCTGCATGATCGACTATGTATCGACGAAAATGCACAGCATGCTGCATGTGAGAGAGAAACGTGGATTCATTAGCAAATCAACCATATTGCCTTACATCGTGGAGAAGCCGTTTCAGATCTTCCCGAACCTTTCTGCCTTGGTTAACGCATGGGCCATGATTACTGACCAGTCCCGCTTTGCTCCTCCGGCCACCTTTTTTGCAAATGCCGTCTGAACGAGGTAGAGAACGAAATCAATGGGCATGATATAAGATATAGACAGAGGGAGACTGTATGTGCTAAGCATCAACGCCTGATCCCCCCACAAAACACAAATCAAGTCCCCCTTCATATTTGGGGTGTATCGCCATTTCTAGCAAAAAATCTCGCCAAATGAACATGTTATTCTGGTATTATCTTATCAATATTTTCGATTCCGCCATTCCTGTTGCCGTTCCTGTTTAGGGTGCGTCTGTGTATTGGGCAATTGGGCAATCCAACTGAGAAGGGGATGGGTTGCAGATGTATGGAGCGAAAGTAGCCGCCCAGCAAGGCCCAGCACTGCTCCTAGATTTATGGCAAGGCTGGCAAGGCAAAATGATGATCCTGAGCAACCTAGATCGAGTGGTCGTGTGTGCATAATACAAGGGTGGCTCGGAAAGGGTCTGCTAATTGTTGGGCTCCTTTGCATGAACCGGTTTTACAGCGCTGGAGACCAGAAAAGGATTTCTTCAAAACCCACCCCTTCAGCTCAAGAAGTGTACATCAGTCAAGTACTTGAAGCCACAAGAGCACGCAATGTCATGGTTGTTAGACCGGATCATCAGCAAGATGATTAGATGTAGTGTATCACGAGCATCGACTTGTGATAACGAGGGCATCACAAGGGTGATTCTGATGTAAATTCAACACGTGTATCGGTCTGACGTAACTGGTCGATCTCTGGCATATAAATTGTCGCTGCAGTTGCACTCGCAGACGAGATCATACATGATTTGAAGGTTAGAAACTAATGTAACGCCGTGACCAAAATTCACTGTATAAAAACGGTAATAACACATTGTTTTGGCGTTGATTGTCCATCTCAACCCCGGCAAGTGCAATCAACTTGGTGTGCAAATGTTGTGATACAGGCCAGAGCTGTATGCATGACATGCAAGCTGACTCAGCAGTCAGTCCAGGTTGTACACATGTTTGGCTATGGCCATGCATGGGGTGCATCCGGGGGTCGCTAACAGGGACGCTGAGGAGATCCGGGGAGATCTTAGTGATTGATCTGATCTGATAGGATCGCAGACATGATTGACCGAAGTGTGTAGAGATATAAGCGCAGGTCAATATTCTGTAACTACTCTTTCTGACTAAGAACTGCATTCAATCCAAGTCTAATCATCCGCACATGAAAGAAGTATACCGACAGACCCAGTCAGGTATGACCGTGCGGTATCCTTGCCTGTCCGATATGTCCACGTCCGGTCTTCTAGCCTCGTTTATGATACCCTTGGAAATCAAGGACCCGGGGGCAGGCAAGAGTCCGCATCAACCCCAAACCCTCGCATTAGGCCGGCAACCATAATTTGGCGACAGTGCCGTGCATGCATGCACTGCGGTGGCGCTGGGTTATATGTGGTGGTATATATGCTACTATTCTATACTGCGATGGGCAGCATGCATTGAGGATCACGGCGGATCCGCGTGAGGCATTGCGCCGGACGTGAGTGATCATGTTGATTGTTATTGGATGGTGGCAGTAGGGCAAGTGGCTCATAAGTGTTGTGATACAACCCAGTGCTGTATGCATGACGGCCAATATGATGTAACTACTCTTTCATGACTGATACTGCATTCAGCCTAACCTCTAACATCTGCACGTGGTAGAAGAATACCAACCGACCCGGTCATGACCGTGTGACCGTGCAGTACTCCCCGCCTATCCGATATGTCCACATCCGATCTGGCCTATGTGCCTCGATCATGGTTTACAACATGACATGCAGGCCGACTCAGCGTGTTAGTCCGTGGTGTGCACATGTTAGGCTATGGCCATGCCTGGGTGCATCCAAAGGTTGCTAACAGGGACGCTGAGGAGATCCGCAGAGATCTTGTGAGTGATCTGGCAGGATCTATATTGGCATGATTGACCAGTTTGTGTACTAATATAAGTGGTGGTCAATATTCTGTAACTACTGTTTCATGACTAAGACTGCATTGAGCCATCCATTTATTTGTACGTGGTAGAATTGTACCATTGTACCGACCAACCCAGTTAGGTATGACCGTACAGTGATCTTTGCCTTCATGGATTTATCCCATTCTGATCTGGCCTATGGGCCACGGTCTTTGTTTACTGTCAACTTGTGCCGCTTGCGTATATACACAGCGTCTACGCTGTCCATTTCGAACTTCGTGTTTGGCTGACCGCCGTTGTTGGACTTGGCGGCATCACGGCTCGACGGCCCTGAATTTGATCGCCTGATTGCCGTCGACTGTCTTAAGCGCCGATTTCGTGGCTTTCGTGACGCCGTGCGATCTCCATCTCGCCTCCTACGATCCATCCTCGCCGAGTGCTATGCGAGTGCGCAGCGGAAGCGAGGAGACGCGTGCATACCTGAGATATTTATGTTTCTTCGGCCCAAAGTGTTATGTGAATGCGCGGAGTACTTAGCACATGACGCTTGAGATCCTCAGAACATACCTACATGGTCATTATCATTGTGACACTAGACCATGTTGCGGGGCCCCAATAGAAAGCGTGCCGGCTTGATTCATCATCATGCCGGGCTGGCAACTGCTACGTGGCTTGTCGAGGGTTCAAGGAACTCGGCTGAAACAAACCGAGGCGCTTTCACAACATCGATGTCCTCTGTGGACATGCCCGTGCGAACCACCGTCGTCTCGCGGAGCCTTTGCTGCGCTTTATCCGCCGCTGCCACGCTGTATATCTCGTCGGCCCTGTCGATCTGCGGCCTGCCTCGCGCTCGCGCCGTTCTCCGCGTCCCGCTGTGCAAACACCTCGCGCACCCGGCCCCGGCGACCGCTTCCTGCCTTGCCATCCTCCTCCGTGCTCTTGCTCACCTGTGTCCGTGTTGGAGTTCAATACACCGATGCCGCTATGGCGCAAAACTCCTGATGTTGGTGACGATGCATGATCTTTAAGAAGGAGGAGGCTGGCTGACAACTTGATGTAAAGTACCCGTCGACGCTGGGCCGGGTTTAGGCAGCGTTGCATGCATACATACATGCATTTGCTAATATTATTATTCCTGTTGCGACCCGGAGTGCAGTACATATACCTGCTACACCTACCTACCTACCTATGGTTGTCATGGCTTGCATGTGTAACTGAGTCACGCTCGTCACCATGATCATGCCGCGGCTGCAGTCAGATGCAGTATGCATGCCCATGCATATGCTTCTCTATGTGCACGCTTTCCGGCATCACTCAGCTCTGCAGCCCTGAGCGCACCTGAATTTATGTGTCGATATGACGTTGAGTTGCAGACTTGGTTGGATACTGAATACATAGGAATATGTGTGTTATTCATCTTGTCTAATTCCACAACACAATGTTTTCATATGCGAGAATAACATCGCATCGCTTCATCTCTTGTATGCAGTGTTATATACATGCCACTGGAAAGTATGAAGCTAGGCAATGTGGTGGCTAGCAGGATTACGCAGTCTCGGTCTGCACGCCGCGGCCTTATGGAAGTGGCTACCGGGGCCTGCGCCTGCGTCTGTGCGATGCTGGGTCTCAGACAGCGTCTACGTTATCAAATAAGTAGATGCCAGCCTTGAAGGACCGTCCTAGTTCTACCATACATATCACTTGTTACACTTTCTGTGCCTGGGCCAGGCCCCCAAATCTCCCTATGTTGTCTTCCCGAATCTCCTCAGCGTCCCTGTCAGCGACCCCTGGATGCGCCTCATGCACGGCCATAGCCAAGCATGTGCACAACCTGGACTGACTGCCGAGTCAGCTTGCATGTCATGCATACAGCACTGGGCTGTATCACAACAGAGCATGGCGCCGCGGCAGCGACTGGCATGACGCGTACCGCACGCCGTGCGTCGTCCCGAATGAGGCTGGGCCCTGGCTCCACGGGGCACTTTTCGCGACGCAGTGCTATTGACGCGCGCCCGTAGGAACTATGATACCATAAGGCCCTGGCCACGGGGATCTCCCTGTATCTCGCCAAGTCCTCGACGATAAAGGGCCCCTTATCGTGACGATAGGGCACCGCGTTATTCGACACCTCTATACTTTATCGTGATACGATAGGCCCCCGTGGAGCCAGGGCCCTGGAAACCACTGCGTGGTCAGCGCACGTCAACGCGAACCCATGCGAACGTGCCATTTCCGGAATTCTGTAACCAAACTAATCCAAACAGTCCCACAAAGTTCATGTTAGTAGTTGTGATACGTTTGCAATGTTGTGCGATGAGTTATTCGTCGGAAGAACCCGTCCCGGACCTCGAGTGGCTCTTCGGTGACAGCGACGAGGATGTCGCTGTTCACGAGTATTTTTAAAACAATATAGACTGGCTAGGTATATATTATGATGAAGTAGGCCTGGAATACGTCCGTGAGCTTCGCGCACATCGCTGTGGTCGACGTGTCTTGACATGGATGTATGCCGGCGACGTGATCGATTGCATTACTAGCGACCACGAGGATGATAAGAAGATCTGGAAGAATTTCCCATCAGATGTGTGAAACACGTTTTACGTAGACTTTTGCCGATGCTCCCAAGAAGCGTTTGAAGCCCTGCTGTCACTTGTGATGGACTATATTCCCGACACTGTAGCTGTCATACCAACCCACCGCACGTATTCGAAGCGTGTCAAGTTGCTCGTGACCATGTTCTTATTGACTCATTACCCGACATTGCGGGTCTTGCAAGACACAGTGAACATTCCACACAACAGTGTCAAGGCGTGCATCCTTGATCCTACATTGTCAGCCTTGGAGGAAGCCTTGTGCGATAATCCTAACACAAAGACAGTGAGGTTCCCCAGAGCTCGTCATGATGTGAGGACAATCTTGCGGGGCTCCAGTAGTCGTTGGGGGTTGCCCACTGATGGTGCGGTGCATGGTTGTAATGGTATGGAAAAAATGGTTACAAGGTAGGTGGCCCCCGGTAACCAACCGGGACATAGACTACTAACTCACCTTGAAGTAAGACGCAATACACTATGGTGGGCCAAACGAACACACTCAGACCAGTATGACACGAAGACACCCGTAGTATGTCAGGACTGAACAGCGTTCCATAACACTCCTCCCAACAAGCCCTGACATCACAATCAAAGAGTGATCTTAGTGGTTCGAAAACACACAGTCAGTCGCTCAATCAAGCTCACAGTAGCTCTAGGTGAGCTCACAAAAATCACAGAAGACAACCAAAGCCATGAGACAAACTTGACAACTTGTTCAGCAGAGCAAAACATGCACTTCAGTTGGTCTTCAAACTTCATATATTCGATCTACCTTCACAAGGTGGACAGACGACAAGCGTCGAAGAACAGGCCATGTGGCAATGGAACCTATGGCTGCATGGATGAATTCAGTGCCACTTTTAGTGAACATTGCCAACACATACTCAAAAGTTTATGATAGAAATTCTGTTGTAAACCAGGATCGAGGCCCATAGGACAGACTGGATATGGATATACCGGACAGGCAGGGAGTACTGCACGGTCATACCTGACTGGGTCGTTCGGTATACTTCTACCACGTGAAGTGTTCAGACGATAGGTTGAATGCAGTATCAGTCATGAAAGAGTAGATACAGCATGATGACCATCGCATATATCAGTTTACACTCAGGTCGATCATGCCTGCTGACCCTACCAGATCACTTGCGAGATCTCTCCGGATCTGCTCAGCATCCCTGTCAGCGACCACTGGATGCACCCCATGCATGGCCATAGCATAACATGTGTGCAACACGGACAGACTGCCGAGTCAGCCTGCATGTCATGCATACAGCACTAGCCTGTATCACAACAAATTCAGTTAGAAAGGAAGCAGGAGTTGGAAGAAGATCTCGCACTAGGCGTACCTGTTGAAATCAAGGAAGCGCTCAGTATCGATACGTGGCCATAATTGTTCGACAAGTAACCTTGTGCAAACCAGCATATTGCAAAGCAGAGACTGGCTAGACTAGCACACATAACTCCTTATATACCTCACACTATGAAGCTCGGACTACGGTAGAAAGAATCAAGTCATGCATCATATGTGCATGCCATGCATGAGAATGTACCTGAGCAGTAACAAAGCATGCCTGAACAAGTATAAACCTTCAACAGATTATCAACATCATGTTGTAACTCATAGGCGGGTTCTACCCGCAGGCATCTGGAACAGATTACATACACGCAGGGGGACAGCGCAGCATACCTTGCTTAGGGTTGTCGACAAGGTACTGTGCGCAGTCAGACAGATCATGTGAGACTTAGTTG
>JAUMHO010010243.1:0-11205 GCA_032360965.1 Ulva armoricana | reverse complement strand
CCCTGTGACCACTTTCATGGTCCCGGTCGGACTGTCACTATGTCCTGTGTATTCTTGCATCACTGTAGTGAAGTAACCACCAGTTTCACCGCGCCCGTCAAGCCGGCCGTCCTGCCAAACCCAGGCCTGCCCTGTAGGGCGCCGTCACGTGGTACATGCATGCACAACTGTCTTGTACACTGTGCTGGCTACTCCTTCGCCTTGTGCTTGGCCTGCACCCTGTGCTTGTGCACATGCTACACTCCACAGGGATGGTCTTTCGGGGCCGACACCCAAACCACAGACCATGTAAGACATGGAAATCAAACCCAGAAACTGGGACAACATGAAATTGTACGCAAAACGCCCGAAACTGATCTGTCCCCTCGCTGGATATTCCTCTACGAGTGTCCCTGGACTGTGACCGCGGCAGCGGCTAAACAACGATGGTCAGGGGCCAGTTGCCAACGCTCAGCCGGCACCGGTCTTCCATGACGGCCGCCCTCTTACTCTATTGTGCAAACACCACCGTCCGTCTGCCAACACCGCCCGCCTCCTTGATCGTCTGCAGCAATTGTGTAATGTACATAACAGGGCCCCGGTGAGCCGTGTCGGCTGCCGCATGAAGAAGATTGTAGGGCTGAATTGCGAGGGCCCAGTCCCACAAACATGATCTAAGCAGAACATGATATAAAAATTAACACCGCAACTGCCGTCGCTGGTGCCGAGCATGCTTCTTGATCTGACTTCAGCCTCATAGAAGCACGTGCCACTCGCGTGCTCGGGCCAGAATTTCCAATACTGTGTGGCAAACATGGTGTCACGGCAAAACGTATGTACACTGGCATGTGAGATCGTGGAGGACTCACCAGTCATTCCGACAAAGACTTCCACGTGGGGTCGCCCGACACATACGCACCACCGCAACCCAAGCCACCGTTACCGAAGCACTTGGTCTCCCCAATGGGAGTTGCGCACCACCCGCACATAGCGCTCGGGAGCCGGAGTACACTGCAGTCGTGCTGTAGCGATAGCTACAGCAGCCGAGGACTGACACGAAGACTACACGCCCCTTGAGCATGATTTGCCGCTACGACAGTGGCCAGCAGCCAGCCTGGCCAATTCCAGGCCCATTGGATGAAAAATAGACCTCGTCCTCATATGAAAGTACCCCGAATTCCTGAAACCTGTGTGCACACGACGAGCGCTTGATCGTGGAGCTGAACGCGTCCACCTTCAAGGGCGCCTTTTACGCTTCCACAGTTGTCCGGGCAGCAAAGAGCTTGGTGCAGGCATGATGGAAGCTGCGCATGGCGATGCGCTGGGCGGGGTCGCGGTGGAGAAGCTGCAAGATCGGGCCACGGAAGGTGCCGAGACACCTCCGGACTTCGGGGCTCAGGTCGCCCTCCCAGGGCAGAGGCAGATCACCCCGCAGCCTCTGCATGACCTGCAGCACTGGCCTCCATCACCCACGGCCCTTCGGTCAGGGCAGCCCGGGACAAGGGCCCAATGGATCCTTCCAACTTCATCAAGTTGGAAGCATGGAGACGCACAAGGGCGTGGGTAGAATGTGCCATGGAAATTCCAGGGAAAACGCATGTAACGCACACTTCCTATCTCGAAGCTTGGGACAGTTTGGCAACGACCGAGCATACGACTGATGATCCTGTCATCCAGGATTGAGTGCATGGTACACACACAGCGGTTCCATCGAAAACTTTGATGCAAACAGCCGGGAATGATCCATCAGTCGGGCATGTAACACTGACATGCAAGCGTATGTAAATGCATGGACGCAGCTCGAGGGGGCTCACCCGGCCGCGGCCGTCCGAAAGATGGTTGAAGGCAGGCGCCCCGGTGAGGAGCTCAAACGCCATCACCCCGAGCGACCACGTGTCCAGCGCGGGTGTGGACTCTATGTAGCGCCTCTGCAGGAAGAATGCGCGCACCACCTCGGGTGCGGCGTAGGCGAGGGTGAAGTTTAGGGGCGCGACCTCGCCGATGCGCGCGACGCAGCCAAAGTCGATGACGGTCCACCGGTTGGCGCGCGGCAGCCACATGACGTTGGCGGGCTTGAGGTCGCGGTGCACGTACCCCGCGTCGTGCATGTCTGCCAGCCGCTTGGAGATGTTTGAGAGCACCTACATGAGAGCACCTGCTGCTAGACAGCTCCTCGGCACGTATGTTGTCTCACAGCTACTGCAAAGAGCCAGTACCGCCTGGTTCACAGGCGACAGTTCTGCTTGTGGTCAGCTCGCCAAGCAGCCCTGTGGTGATGCCCTGATCCGTAACCAGAAGAAGAGACCACACTTGAAGCCGTGCTGGACCTAGCAAGCGGATTTGATTCCATAGCAACGCGCTCATGCACTGTGGCAGCCTCTTTCCACAGCACCAGGACATTGCAATCAATGGTCTTCACACTGGTTGTTCTTGTAAATGTCTACGCACAAAACTACGCACGAGAACTGAAGCTTGCAAATGCTACGAAAACACATCGCCATTCTAGGAATACCAGGAATATAAGGAATAACTGTCTGCCGATAAGTGTCCTTTCGAGCATCTCATACACCAACGCCGAACCCATGTAATAAAGCCGTCTGAACCTATCCCGCGGCCATGGCAGAAGTATCAGATTATCGGCGCACCGCGAGGGAGGTGAAGAGGTCTGGCTCGGCGCGGTCGCTCCAGTCGTGGAGAGACTCCCCCTTCTCCATCACGATGCACGGCGGCAGCGGCCGTCCCCGGGGGTCCTCCAGGCCCCCCGCCGAGCCGTCGCACACGGCCTCCACCTGCGGCAGGAATCGCGCCGCGATGTCCGACATCCGCACCGCCGCCTGGCCGTCAACGCCGAGGCCTGCTGTGGCGTCGGCGCGCGCCTTGACCTCATCGGACACTTTGCAGCGGACGTAGGGGAAGCAGGCAGCGTAGAGGGCGGCCTCGGTGAGGAACGACTCGTAGTCGAGGAAGAACTTGATGGCGTACTCGCACATGTCCTCCACACCCTCCGCAAACTGCACCACTGCCTGGCCTGCATCACCACTAGAGCGTGTGTGGAACTGTAGACATGGTAGCGCTTCTGTGGCCAAAGTGCGTACACGATGGTTCTGAGTCATGACGACGGGGACAGTCTCAGCCGGTTTCTTACGTACTGACAGCATGTCCTGTCCGATCGAGCAAAGGCAGGGATCTCTCAGTGCAATATCGAGAATCATTTACAAGGCCTGGCCGGCCTTCAGCACACGTGCCTGGAGAGTGTGAGGCTCCAACAGTCTGTTCCTGATTGGGGAGGAGTTCAACAGTAGTAGGCATGGGGGTGTTTCCAGAAACTGCTGTGGAAAGTCGTACGAAAAAAATTCGAGTACGGTCGTGGCAAAAAAGATATGGTCAGGATTGGCAGGTGCGGCTTGTTGCACCCACTCCAGCTGGTGACCCATCTTCATGACCAAACAGTGTGCTGCTGACAGAACATGAAAGTGTAGAAATTCTTGGTCCACACTTTGCGCACGTCTCAAACCTCGCTGTGTGTTGATACTACAAGACGCAGCACTGAGGTCGCAAGTTCGGTGTGCAACGGCGCCAGGCCCGCACCTCCGCGGCGCCGGTGATCCTTGCCGAGGAGTTCAAACCGCCCCAGGAACTTATCGACGGCCCTGAACCCGTCCAGTTGCCGCTGCAGCCGCGCCATCAGCTGCTGTGCCGTCAGCGCTGCCGCCGTGGAGACAACCTCTTCCGGGGCAGAGTCCACCGTCGACGGCGCAGCTGATGATGCCAGCCACGACCGCCGCCACCGCCGCTGGCGCCCTCCGTCGTTCATGCTTGACCCGGTCGAGTCGCGCGTGCTCTCAGTGTCGCGCGTCTGTCCCAACCGTATCCCAAAGATCTTCCGTGGCGGCGGCGGAGGGGGCGGCGGCAACGCCACCGTGTCCCACGACTGCGTCGACACCGTGTTCAAAACTTCTACTGTCTGATCCTGCGTATGCACCGGCAGCATTCGCTCGCTGCCGCCGGGATCGGCGTACGGCGCCACCACGATCGTGCTTCCGGTTTCGTCGCTCTGTGCCTCCAGCGACTCCTGTCGGCGCTCGCCTGGCCTTGCACTAGCAAGGGGGGCCGTGTTGCTCCCCGGCACGCTACCCCCCCCCGCGCCGCTCCCGCCGCTGTCCTCTGTGAGCAATGGTACGGGGCGGAGGGAGGCTAGGTCCGGCGGCTGTGTTGCCGCAAGTAACGGCAACTGCAGCTTGCGCATGAGCCCACGGCGGCCACCGGCTCGAGCATGAAACCGCCCGCGTTTACCTTTCTTAAGCACATCTAAATCTTCCGTTTGGACTGTCGCGCCGGCCATGAGGCGAGCGACCTGGGTGGGGAGGGCGTACTCGTACGCTTCGTTCATCGCGCTGCGTGGCACGCTGCCGTTGGTGAGGAGGTGGCTGGACACTGATGAGAAGGTGGCGCGTGCCAGACTGCCATGGTCGGACACGATCGGTGGGATGTCAGTGGCGTGGGACACCTGCATGGTCCACATGCCCCTCAGCAGGTCGCATCGGCATCGGTGTGGCTTTGGGGGTCCACTGTGCTTTGGGTGCACAGTAGTGGGATTGCCAGCGGCAGAGGTGCGAGGGAGCATTTATATGGGAGTTTATGAGTACATGCGACACAGAAAACTGCAGTTTAGGGTGTCACTTTACGGAATCTGTCACCGGTTCTTTCTTGCAGAGAAACCGCGTCTTACTGGGTATCGGTGTTGTTCATGGCCTTGGCAAATCAGGTGCCAAGAAGTGATGGCATTGATGCTGGTAGTGTGCAGGCAGAACACCAGGAACTGGTGATGATGATTGTGCCAAGAAGAAAATCTATCCTCTGGCACAACCAGTAGCCATGATGAGCTGGGATGGGCAACTTGAACCGGTCCGACCGGACAAACCCTGACTCCTGCCCCAGCTTGATCAAGTCGTGCGTGTGTGGTGCACTAAATCAGCTGCCTTTTAAGGGCCCTCGCAAGCCCTCGGGTTGGTGGCGGATCTGTCACTGGTGAATGTTGCACCCGACACACGGAGTCTGCGCACATCGCTCATACGCTCTTTCTCGCCCGCGAGCTATCATTTCTCGCCTGTGTTGCCGTCTGGCTTTGCACGCGGCCACAAGTTGTGACAACCACTCCGAAAACGGGGAGCGCATCGCGTCCTGTGTCTAAGAAAACACATTCGGTAGTCCCGGCTGACACAAGTGGGCATCGGCCACGGTGCCCCCCCGGGTATCGGCGGAGAGGAGGACTGCAACCCAACCACCTCCAACGGGTTGTGGCGAGGATCGGGAGTCCTCATCCAATGGAAGACCGCATGCTTAGGGGTTATGGACAGGCGAGGGCGCCTGGGAGATACAAACCGGCGCCTGGGAGATACAAACCGCTCCACATGTCCGAGGAGGCTGGTAGGGAGAGGCACCTCTGGTGTGCGTCATGCATGTAGAGGCTGGCGGGGAGGCACACCAGAGTGCAGAGAAGATGAAACGCACATAGATGACGTAATCTGAAGGGTGGCACATCCGCGACGCAGCACGTCTGAGCAAACTGCAGAGGCGTGCTGTGAGTGGCACAGGTGCCTCATGCATCGTGCATGGAGTGCCTCATGCATGTAGTGCCCCACGTCAGCGCCATGCGAGGAGAGCGGGGGTGTCTGTTCTCGGCGCGAAGCTCAGACAACGATTCGACGCATCGAGAGAGGAGGAAAGTGACGCGCCCATTCATGGCGCCTGGCAACATTCAGGAGCACACGAACACAGCAGCGCACGGGTCACGCAGGTAAAACGAACCGCTGGACCGTCATGTGTTCAACGGCTGCTTCTGCCACACCTGCTGCAGGCCTGGTAAGTCACGGTGCGTGAGAGATGCAGTAGTGGCAGTGCGCCACAAGGATGCCGAGGTGTGAGAGCATGCCGTCGCTGGAAACAGTCTGGTCCCGCCCCGACGCAGGTGTGGGATCCACCAACACGAGGGCAGAGGTGGTGACAGGGATACTGATGTTCACAGACGGAGCGGCCAAACACGATGAATTTCGGCCTTGCCATCCGGCGACCAGGCAGCCATCAACAAACTTGCTGTGAAGTTGTAACGAGCTTGCATGGCGGCACATTACGATGACCAAGTCAGGCATCAACGCACGAAGGCGGTTCATTTCCACGAGGAACGGGTACATTGACTCTCGGCATGCTCTTGTTTAGCAAGGAACTTGAAGCTGACCAAGAGACCTCCCGCAACGATCAGGCCTAAACGACTCAACCCCGGAATCGCCGCGGTTGACCCAGCCCGCATGGCAGCGGTTCTTTTGTTGTCGCTTTCGATGCAATTTCGATCACTTCTGTCAAGGAGGGCACGCGTAGGGCAGACCTGGCGGAGTGAAGTGTTGCACAGGACAGATGCAGGTCCCTCACATGTGCCAGGGTTTCAGCACGAAGCCTGAAGCGCGCACTGCAACTCTCAGGGCATCAGGCAGACTGCAACGTTCAGAGACGAAAGAACAGGGCAGGATGATCAATGTCTAGCTCTACACTGCTGCTGTGCACGAGACGTCACTGATGGTTTTGAGAAAGCGTGGGCCACCATTCGATTCGGAGGGGGGGGGGGAGTTGGCATTCAAGGCAGCCCATAGCAGACACTCCAGCAAGCAGCGATCAAGCAGGTCAGCACTGAACGAGGAGAAGGATTGTTGAAGGGCAAAATTGACGGAGTTGTGCGGGTTTCAGAGGCAACGACCCGCGCTGCAGACGCCTCAGTCACGAGCCAAGGCGTAGAAGAGCCAGAGCATAGACGTCGCATATACCGCGAGTCACAGCCGCTCCAGTCACGAGCCGGGTGGCGCACCGTCCAGTATGGAAACTGCCGGGGCCAGGGGAGCGAGGAGGGATCTTCGGCGGCCTTTTCGGAGGGGCGTATCACATCCTCCGGCCGCCGCTGCAGTGTGCGCACCGCCCACAGCACCGCCGCCCCGGCGATCATCACCACCAGTGCCGCGACCACCGCCACACTCACCCACGCGCTTGACGTCCCGCCGCTGCCCGGCGGCCGCGGTGAGGGCAACGCCCTCGCGTCCTCTGCGGCGGCCACGGCTGCAGGCGTCCACTCAAGCCGCGGCACCGTCGTCCCCGGCGGCACCGGCAGCGGCATGGCAAGCGCCCTCCGCTCGACGGGCTCGTCGGGAGGCATCACGTTGAACAGCGGCCACCCCGGCGGCGGCGGCGGCAGCGGCCCGAGCTCGGTCTGCACCGCCAGTAGCCACGGCTCCTCCTCGGTCAGCGCACTGAGTTTGGCCCACTCCCAGTCATCGACATAGTGGGGAGCCGAACCGGGTGTCGGTGCTGAGCCCTGCCCAACTTTAGCGACTATAGCCCGGCGCCGCTGGACTGACGATGGTGGACACCCCGGCAACACGGTGCTCTTCACTGGCAAGAACAAGCAGTCGCTCATGGTTTGATCTTGGATGAGGAACTCCTCGCCAAACATCCCCCGCTGTGCGACTGGCACCGGCAAGTACTCCACATCATAATCGGCACCATCCGCTCGGGTGTTCTGCACAACAAAGTCCTCATAATCTGCGTCAGCGTCATCGCTAATAGATGTGCCCACGATTTTGCCGGCGTTGAGGGAGACGTTGGCCAGCTTCACATTCCCAAAGCGGACGACTCCTCCGTACGACACGTCGGCAAGCTCCACATTCAGCCGCATGTTGCGGAACACAGAGTCAACGACGTTGGCCACGGCGTTCTTCAAGAGCGTCAGCGGCGACGCGCCTCCAGTCCAGTCGGTGAAGATGCAGTCTGCACGAGGCAGGGCCGTGAATATGTTGCGCTTTGCGTGGAAAGCATGCATGCTTGTCATGCATGCTTGTGGCAGTAGGGGTGCATTGGTTGTGACGGCGGTGCAGGCGTCGGCTGCACACAACCCCGACTCGTCATGTGTAACAATGAGACAGGCACGGACACAGTCGCAGCTGATGCTGGAGGAGAGGTAATGTCAGCGGGAGTGGTTTGGGCCTCATGGTGTACAGAGCGCATCAGAATGCGCAGGTTATTCCGTTCGTCTGGTCTGTACTGCGGACATGGCCAAGGCAAGTTGCACTGTGGTGGTCTGGTTCCCGTCTGTTTTGACAGAAAATGCGGCAGTCACAGTAGTCCGGTCGCTCCCGGGCACATGCCCCACGGGAGGGGCAGGTTGGACACCCGGCACAGCTGCACAGCAAACCACTGAATGAGCATGAGCACCTTGAAGAAAGAGTCTCGAGCGCTCAGTCTCAAACTGGACTCCAAAGGCCCTGCCGCGGTGCTCTCCATGGAGGGTCATGTCCGTCAGGAATACATCAGCTTCCCTGATGCTGGAATATTCCACTATACTGCTGCCCACTGAAACAAAGGCGACCTGGTGCACCACCGCAGTGCGCTCCAGCTTGAGGTACAGGTTGTCCATCCACAAGTGGCCTCCGTTCACCTCTACGAACGTGTCTGGCACGATGACAAGACACTGCCGTGGCTTCAGGGGCAGTAGGCCGGCCTGCTCCGCGGCAGAGAGGTCGAGAGCTGTGGCCGCATCTGGGTCACTGCAGTTGCCCTGCACCGCAGCCTCGCTGTACGCGACTGTTGGCCAGCACTGCTGACCTGGGAAAGACAATCGCCTGAGTCACAATCTGTGTGCCGGGAACTACCGGGCCTGTTGCAGCCGGGAGTGGCTCGATTTGAGAGGGAAGTAGAGGAAAGCTTCCCCGGTGAGGTGGCCTTGATGATAAGGCTGACTTGTGTGTCATCCTGGTGTGGAATGTGGACCAGTGTCACTCCGCGTCCGTTGGTACCAACTGGTACCAACAGTTGTTGACATGACCTTGGTCCACTTTGTGGGTTTGCCCTTGTACTCTTTTGTAACTACAGTTGTTGACACCAACGGAGTTGGAGTTCTGTCTGCACTGCGCCGCTACGCAACACGTCTTGCAGCCAGATACCTGTGATGACCGGATGACAGGAGAGAGTTGGTGCTGCTGGGTGCAGCGGCTGGCCTACAGGGATGACCTGGTCCCACAGGGGCCTGCTGGCTGGCACGCTTGCGGCCAACCGCTGCTGCTCCAAGAGGACGGGGCAAGAGCCAATGCAATGCAGCCGATGCGATGCAAGCAGAGCCGGCATGGAGCACACAAGCTGAGCAGTTTCTACCAGTAGAACTCCAGCCTACACGTACCTGCCAAACAGTTTCACGCATGCTGCAAAGAGCTGGCACAACAGTGCTGCTGCCAGGCAGCAAGACCCGCTGGAAGCCCGCACCCTCATTGATCGCATGTTCCCATGTGCGTACAGCAGCGCCTGCAGGCCAGACTCTTCTGGAATGACATCTGCGGGAAGCTGCGGATTGAATATGCGTCTCAGGCCACGGAGATCGAGGTGGGCTCTGATCTCGATGTCCTGTTGCCCTGCCTCTGATGCAGCCTGGAGGTCTGCAGCTGTCGTGACCACAGTGACCTGTGTAGGCGGCTCTGAGGAGGAATCGTCTGGAGGAGGCACCGCTGACTCGGATGAAGCCTGTTGATGATGTGTGGAGGAGGTGGATGTGTTGTCTTGAAGGATTGCCCGGTTCTGCAGGCCCATGGAGGCCTCCATCTGCAGGTGCCAAGAACAGTCTTGCTCAGCTGGAAAGGTGGCACTTCACATGACACACTACTTGGAGCATGCTGCACAGGTCGGGGGTGGCATAGGTATGCTGCATCGTAGCAGTTGGCGAGGAAACAGGGCCTGGGAGGTCCGCGGCAGTGCTAGCAGAGCCGCAACCAATTCCTGGACAGTTGCGTGAAGGATGGAAACAGTTGCGTAACGGATGCAAGAACATCAATCCTGTCGCTGCTACGGCACGGTGGTGGTGACGCCAGGATGAGAACATCGTGGGCCTTCCAGGTGTACATGGGTAGTCGCTGCTCGTCGTCACGCTCAGCAGTAGGTCGCGAGCTTGGGTACTTGACTACGGACAAGAGCCACTGTGGCGGAACACTTGTATCGAACATGAATGACCAGGTGATGATGAGGGCGTTCGTCTTGCTGTGGTATTGTGCTCGTTTTTGCATGTATGCACATTGGGCACTAATAGAGCGGATGTGCGGGGTGTGTCTCAAGGACGATGGAGAGAAAAGGCCACGATCCTGCCTACCCAGGTCAGCTGATAGACAAGCGCAACATGATGTGCATGGCACGCTCTCAAGAGCTGAGGCGTGCGCTGCAGAGCCGGCGCCAGGCGTGCAAGCCGACCCGCAGGTCAAGCACGCCGGTATGGGGCGAAAGGCTGATCCACGGATGATCAAAAGGACTTCACAGTCAAAATAACGAATACTGAGGGTCACACCGCTCCAGATAGCATCGTACTAGGGTATGGGTCCACTGTCAGACGAGCTTGTACAGCGCCCAGAGCCAACAGCTGCAGTGTCCAGGTCAGGCACACCGGCACACTCCGGCCAGACGCCCAACAGCTATCAGACGTGTTTTTCATGTGCCCTGATGCTGTCGAAGGATCACCGGAAGTGGCGGACGGAAGAACTTCGTCAGGTCAACTGCATTGTCCAAGTGTCCGGCGTTTTCTACGCTGTTCGCTACATCGTACAACTTCAACATTGACTACTTGCCCTTCAGGCGCACACAGATACACCGGAATACTTGCAATGCCTTCTTTTGGCTTGTTCAAACAAACAGTAAATTTTTTGCGCGGAGCGATGACGTGTGACGCAGTCCTACAAGGCTACTTCGTGCCAAGTGTTGGCGTGAAGACCTGTGTGATCACAAGCGGATAGCCCGCACAGGGATGCAAGTTTATGCGTGCGCTGTTTGGCTAGCCCTTGCGCACGGAAGCGAAGCATGTTTTGCTCCCGTTAACGACACCGGTACGGATGCCGGCGCCTGGGCTTCCAGGGCTTCCAGATCCCCTGTCCATGTAAAGTATCGATGCTGGCCATACTCCGGCCTGTGGATGAATGACATTCGTCAGCCGCGGGTGTGGCAGGTACGAGGGAGTGAAACTTCCCAGCCATGGCACGAGGAATATGGCGGATATGGGTTCGGTGTCCACGAGGCTGCGAACATGATCAAAGCGAAGCACATTCAGCCGCGAACTTTACCGCGCGCCGCGGCAGGTTCGAGCAGTCACATGTTCGCTAATGTGACAATAGAATTCTGCCTTATCCTGAAATTTACAGGTGAAATGGGCAGCAATGC
>JAUMHO010010221.1:0-11208 GCA_032360965.1 Ulva armoricana | reverse complement strand
CGGCAGGCCGTCATGCATGTCCATGCGGTTGCCCACGCGGCGGCCGCATGCCATGCGGCCAGCGGTCGTTCTTGTAGCGCAGCGCCTGTCGGGGCGCCACAGCTCCATGGCATAGAGCACACGTGTGGACACGGGGTAATGCGAGAGCGAAGGACAAGCAGTTTCGTAGCCGCTGACAGTTGCGCGCTACGCAAGACAGGTAAATGACCGACTCGGAGACAGGGCGGGGAGGGGCAAGCGGGTGGGGTTTGGTGCAGTCTCTGCAACACATGTGCTCCGAGAGTCTAGTGTCACAGCAACACCGAGTGACTACGCGACTATACGGCAACGCAAAACTATCACTACGTGTGTGACAGCATGTGATTAAGTGGTGTTGATAAGGGGTTGATGGCGTGTGGTAGTTACAAAAGAGTGCACGGGAAAATTCACAAAGTGAACTCTCGACGTGTGTTTGCTTTGGAGTTGAAGCTTCGGTGTGTGGGTGAAAGTGACTAGTGCTAAGCATATGCTGCTGTTGGTTTCCATTACTCGGTCCGGACCACTGGTCCTGGCAGTTGGTGGTCCACTCTTTTGTAACTACCAAGTAGACCAATTCACAGGGGGAAACACAGCAGTGTAAGCTTGCCGCCAGCCACTTATACTCCGAGTCACACTGTGGCACACAGAGTGAGTCACACACCGAGGCTGCAGCTAGCTGCTGCAAATCACACACACAGCGCTGCAAAACACACACACAAGGAGCATGGAGCATATATCAATATATATTGAATGGTTGGAAATGTGGCTAATTCACCACCAACCTGATGAGCTATCGGCGCACATGCATATTGCACATGCATATGCATACTGCACCCAGTGTGTGGCCCTTCCATAGAAGTAGTACTGCCCCACTTACTAGTAGTAGTAGGTCTGTGCCATCACTAATGGTGTGAGGTCGATTGTGCTATTAGAAATACTGGTTCAACATCTTCACTGATTTCCTGCTCAGGATTAGAAGTCATAGTTACAAAAGAGTAGTTACAAAAGAGTACACAGCAAAAACCCCGAAGACCAATTGATGGGAATTAAATCAGCAGCATATGCTTAGCGCCAGCCACTTGACTCACACAGACTCTCTGTCAGTGAGAGAGGCTACAACTGCAAATCACACACAAGCGAGCGTGCTTCTTGAATGGTTGCAATGTTGCGAATTCACCACCGACCTGGTGAGCTGCCGACGCACATGCATGCTGTAGCCCGGTGTGCATCCGTCGCATGCTCATACCGGGAGGGCTTCAAAATGTTGGGGGCGGCGCAGAATGCTGACATATCGATGCTTCAAGTATCCAGGGCAGCGATGCAGTTTCCAAACAATTTTCGTGCCACCGGTCAGCTGCAGAGTTCTAGCCTTCGGGGTGGTGCTGATAAGTCGGTGTCACGGCATGGCTACAGTGCCATGAACTGAAGAGAACCGCGACGCATTAGACCGCGTGCGGCATCAGATTTCACAGATTCGAGGGTGGTTGATCGTGTCATCATCAGCCGCAGTCACCGAGCTGCAGGTACGTACCTGGATATACACATCGATCTAGATACACGGCTTTCGCATTCAGCTACTCACGCATACTTCTAGCTCATACTTCTTGTAGCAATTGCATGGATATCGCGATCGAGATACAGATATCTAATCATGGCGAGGTCCACTTGCGACCACGGGCTGCCTCATGACGTCGCGAGCAGTAGTATCGACATGCCACCAATATTCCTTAAGGAGCCTCTGTCCATGAGCTACCTTCGAGCGCCGCGGGCGACTGTGTATGCAAACATTGTCACGATGGTTACAGTTTAGAGTCCCTATTGACCGACACGTACCGTATGCATGTGCAGCGCGTGTGATTATTATTGCAGTGCTGCTGAGCTGGAATGCACGGGTCAGCGGTAATCGATAGTGTCTGACCAGTGAGCGGATTTCACGGTCTGCAGATCTAGCGTGGATAGTTGTGATGCGTGCGATAATTCACTCTGGCCGCCAGTTCGATAACGTTATCGATGGCCTGCATCGTTACGCATGCATACGGCACGTTCGGGTGCTCTCTTGCGCTCTTTTCGAGCATTCGACGCGTGGAAGATGACGGGTGCCTCGGACAAATCTCCTCGCGGTAGGGCTGCGCCGCCGCGCGCGATTGCGACCAGTACGTATACGCATGCGACACAGGGACAGTACGCATGCGATCATGCCACACTCCTGTAACTATATAACGTAGGGTACTGCGCTGCTAGCAAACACGGTGTTGATAAATAAATAATTTGCCATTAAGAATACGCCCCGCTCCCTATTTTCGGGCCACGTGTCCGTGTCTCCGATGCTACGGTTGCTTTCCGATGTGTGTGTACATGCATGTGCGCTTCCGCACAGATAAACCTTGCGATCGAGCATGCAATGCGCGTACTTGCTTTCGCCGGCGCTCGTAGTATCACTGTGAAGTACGAAATCCTTGAAATCCTTGAAGACTTGCTTCCTGACGCATCACTATTTTCAGGCGGCATATGCATGCAGTAGGGATATCTTGACTAAGCTTGGTACTCAGCTCTCTACCTGCGCATGCATACGTGGCCATGCATGCAGTAGCACGCGGAAGAACCCCACCGTTGCCAAAGCCCGCTCAGTCTGTAGCAGCCTGAGCAACATCCACGTGCATTCTGTCACCTCGTGTTTGAAGATGAACTGTTTTCAAAGCCTAGGTCGTGAAGATGCAATGCATTCACACAGGCAAGTTGGCACAGCATCAGCATGATGGTACCACATGCAGGTGATCACCTTCAAGTTGAAGAGTCCCAAGCCTACTGCTCACCCTTCAAGTTGTCCAATACTCACGTGGACAACAACACAGGGCTCGTGATCGGACATGCTCCACAAACGCAGCTCCCCATTCCAGCAGCTGCAGCAACGGAAGCGCTACAGCAACGTCATGCACGCACTGCTGTGCCTGCTGTGCCTGCTGTGCGCTGTCACCCACTGCACCGCGCTATCCCGGCCCGGTGACCGGATCGACGCGCTTGTTGCAGAAGCCTTGGGGAAGGTACAGCCGGGGGGCTACATCTCCACCCCCGACGAGGGGCCCGCCTCGGAGATCCTCGGGCCGGTGCCGCCGGAGCTGCAGGCACTGCTGGAGAGTTATGAAGCTTTCGACGCCGTCGGGGATGACAATGTGACAGCCGTGGGGGTGCATGGCACTGGAGGCCGCGCGCTGCTGCATGGCGGTCACGGGGCCGCGCGGCAGCAGGTGTGTCCAAGGTGCAGAAGCGTGCGGTGCTACTCTGAGAAGGGCACCTGCACGGGCCATTGCCGGAAGAGGGGGAGGATTTTTTTCTGCGCGCGGCGCATCGATGGGCCTCCTCCGCCCGACGATGTGCCTGACGTGCCACCGGGCGTGGACCAGGTCGACTTGCCCAACATTCTGGTTCACGTTACCGCTGAGGAACCATTTGTGGGTTGCTCGTCCGGTCTGAACGGAGACTTGCAGGGATGCGACAGACCCGAAGGCTTTTTCTCTGCTGTGGATGGCTTGCTGCCGGAGAGCGCGCAGTGCAAAACTGGAGGCGCCGAGCTACCTATGCGGTGGTATGACACAAACGACGATTACAACTTTATCCAGGCAGGTGTGTGTGAGTGCACATACGTTAACGACGCAGGCGATGTTATCACGGAGGCGTGTGAAACCGACCGGAAGCCCCCAAAGCTAGACAGCGACGAATCGGTGTCAGACGTGTATCAGTACCCTATGCAGACAATTGCAGTGGGGACGAAGTCGGTGAAAGTGTCAGTGTCTGATGGCGTAGATCAATCTGGTGATGATGTGGGTGACGGGGAGGTGGGCGAGGAGGTCAAGTCGGGCACAAAGGGGAATAAGAAGGGAGGCAAGAAAGGACGCGGCAGGGTGGTCGTGAAGAAGACCACGACGGTGAAGAAGAAGACCATCAGAAAGAACAAGAAGAGGAAGGTGGTGAACAAGAAGAAGGTGGTGAAGAAGAAGACAGTTACAAGGGGAAAGAATAAGAAGACTGTCAAGAAGAACAGTACAGTCACGAAGAAGAGGAAAGTTGTCAGGAAGCCCTAGCTCGGGATTGCAATGACCTGTGCAATGCATTGTGTTGTGGTGGCCACGCGGCCTGGCCCACGATGGGTGGCAGAGCGTGGGTTGGCTGGGTTGCATGCGGAAGTGCTGCAGAGGCCACTGCGGTAGATTAATACTTTGCGGCGGCCATGTGAATTGAATGATTTGATTGATCTGCTTGCGGACGAGATGTCGAGGCCATCCGGGTATTATGTGTTTGTTGAGGTCGAGATGGGTTGAACTACTAGTAGTACTGTGTGCATGAGCATCTGTCTTGAAGCTGGTCGAGAGTGGCAGTTGCAGGGTATACTGGTGGTATCCCTAGCGCTTGCTGCAGAGACGGCTTCAAGTCGAGGTCGTTAGCCGTGCACTGCATACTCTAGCAGGTACCGCTGGCAAGGCCGAGTTTCTGCAGTGGCACCGCAGAGGTTTTGTCGGTCGGGACAGTGGTGTGTGTAGATGGAACTATAACAACTATTAAACGCTCGAGACTCAAATTCACGTGACAAGCAAACCACTAGTGTAGCAACAAGAGCCAACATGACATGTACAAATCACGGTGATATCATCTGCCGTGCATGTGTGCGCCCTGAAATTTGCAATGCATTACATTCTACGAGTCTGCCTAAGCCTTTGGCGCGTTTCGTCGCGCTCACGCAGTACTAGTCTTGGTTCACCGGAGAAGCGTGTAGGTGTACCCGCTCAGTCGTACGATCTTGCTGCTACATGTTTATAAACAGCGACATGCTGCACACTAGTACTGTCCATTCTGCCGCAGCACGGTGACAGAAATGTGAGACACAGTCGGCGCAGACTGTCTCCTCAGGCCAAGAGCTAATGACGCACTCGGCAGAGCTCGTTCGAACATGAGCTCAGAGTTCGTGCCCCGGGGATCCGTGAGGTGCGGCCACCATTTCTGCGATACGGCCTGTGCATACTTTCTAGCCCTCGTATACGTACTTCTGGTGCAGCTCTGCACAAGCCGGAACCACAGCAGCAGCAGCTGGGAGGGGATGCACGCATACATTTGGGAGGACACAAGGCTGAGAAAAAGGCTGAGAAAATATATGTAACTCGGGCATCACGCCAAACCCATGCGGGCATCGGCCACAGTGCCCCCACTGGGGCTGAGCAGTCTCTTAAGCAGCAGCGCCAGGGTGCCACTCACAGCATGATATCATATGCTGCAGCGCATGCATTCAAGCTGTTCACCAAAACCGCATGCAACAGCTCAAAGCTGTGTGTGTTGTGGCTGGTGCCGTCCAGAAGTGTTTATACAAGTTTATGTACAATCTCTTGTTTGTGGATGCTTGCAGTTGCAGAACAAGAATGGAAACGCTCTTGCTGGGATCATGCCTAGATTTGTTCTTTAGAGTCTGGAATCTGTTGTACAGAAGGCTATCTCTCCACATGCATCTCCATCGGCAGAGAGGGGCGTGCTCTGTGACACTTGCGCGCGCAGCCAAATTTATGAACGCCCGTAATACCGCCTGTTACTACTCCATGGGCCATCCGGCAACATGGTCACATAACTTCAAGATCATTCCCTGGCACCACCGCTGTGACTGGGGGCCAGAATTCATATTAATATAGCAAAAATTTTGAAACTATAATCAGGAGTATAAAAAGAAAGGAATCGGGCATCACGCCAAACCCAAACGGGCATTGGCCACAGCACCCCTACTGGTAGGGACGGACAAGTGCAGGACGGGCGCAAGGGAGGGCACAACCACAGGTGCGGCATCAGGCACGGGCGCCACAAAGCGGAGCCACGTCTTCAGGGCCGACCCGTCGGGCAGACACATGCCGCCGCGCTGAACCGTTGCGCGAAGAGGCTGCCGAGTGCACACAATACAGGATCGATCCAGACAGACCGCGCAGGAACGCAGCAACCAGGCGCAGGCAATGATGCTTTGCAACGACAGGTGGGTGACGGCCCAGGGCACCGGCGGGGTCAAGGAGGAAAGGGACATGACACACCGATGCGACATCCACCGAAATAGAGTCAGCATGAAACACCGCATGCATATGCAACACTGGTTCTGCCTGGCCAGCACCCAGCACAAGCCATGGCCAGATCCCCGCACATCACGCGAACAACGGGGATACCGCTCGAGCTGGAGACAACATGACACTTGATCTAGAGGAGCAAGCGTTCAATGTGTTGCCATCTATGTTCTCGCCGAGCCTGATCCACAGGAGCTGAGCTAAAGTCCGGGCAGGAGGGGAACACACAGCCACCGCAGTGGTGGCACAACGCAGTTATGGCCGTCAACCTAAAGGAAACGAGGTGATCACTGAGGCAATAGGTAAACGCGAGGAGTGAAGGGACATAATAGGGTGGACGGCAGCGGATGACGCACAAGTGTACCCTACCTCAGCTGCAGGCTGGAGGCAGGGTGCCAGCAATGTAGCCGCGTGGATGGGTTCGGAATAGCCATGTCCCGGGGGGCCCCCCTGGACCGTTTATGTAGCCGCACTCAACGACGCCTACTGTGTAAGGGCTGTGCGTATTGCACCAGCCCCCTGCCGGCGATTGCTACTAGTAGCCAGGTTAAACCCGATCTGATTTCCCTGTTGGACAGGTGTGACAGGGGATCCTGAGGTCAACACCGGTGACCGCTTCGTCGTGGCGCATGTTCATGCTGCCGGTGTGGTGCGTCATGTGAGGACTGCGCCTGCAGAAGCATTTTGTCGCGGGGTCCCAAATTTAAACGAGCCAGGACGCTGCTCTCATGAAGCCCGGTGACGTTGCGACTTGTGGTTCATGGGCATAGTCAAGCGTGCAGGGGTCATGACGTGCAAGAGCTCATGGCCATGCCCAATCATGATCAGCCCCTGCAGACGCTCGTACTTGCTTCGTGGCATGTGCTATACGGCAGTACTTGTGCGGCGACAGCAAGTCAAGGTCAGTGAACATGACTGCCCGGTTGATACTGCGGTCTCTAGAAAATGCGGTGCACGAAGCATCGGTCCGTGTACCACTGATACGCTTTGCCGCCCGTTCAATGATGGCATCCATCGAGGTGCAGCGCCTGCCGGGCCGCCACAGGTCCATGGCATAAAGCATTACGATGCACGGGATGTTGCGGGAGCGAAGGACGAGTAGTTTCGTCGCCGCTGACGGTCGCGGGTTACGAAAGACAGGTAGCCACTTATGCAATGCTGCCCACCCCTCGGAGGTGGCCGCCACTTCTTGCTCCCCCTAGGCATTCACCCGCAGATTCTAGCCTGAGGCCATGGTACTTCGCAGTTGCCGCAGTCGGCAGCTGTTGTGTGCCCCAGAGCAGTTCAGAGCAGCCGTGCACGCACCGACGGAGCGCCGAACACCACTACAACCGGCTTCGGGACATTCACCGTCTGTCCCCACTGCAGGCTGTGCGCACGGACAGCATGTACATACGTATACGTATTGCACGCTGGAGGCCATATATGTCCTCTGCCGCAGCAAGGCCAGCAAGATCGTCAGCATACGCTTGACCAACAAACTGGCGCCTGTGACCGGATGGGAGATGCCTTGAATTTCATGCAGGACGAAGTCTACTAAGATTGCATAGAGGAGTGGTGACAGGCTTACAGTGTACGCATACCCTTCTCAATGAGGTGGCACCTTTAACTGCAAGTTTTTAAACATAGCTACATTTGGCAGCGCTCACGCTTGCGCGGTGCCTCCAAAGCATTGCTGCACCAGGGGGGAAAAATCAGGTGCAGACATACACATGAACGATCGTCTCTGGCAGCTGTGGAAGTCTCAGACAGGAGTTCAACTCGAATATATACCAAAACCATAGTCCCCAGAGCGCGCATCATGATTGTATAGCAACTATAACGTGACGTGAGTTTAACTTGTTGACACCCCCCCACAAGCCAGGCAATCATACAATTGCCCTGGGAGCATAAGCAGCATGATATCCCGGGTTTTAACGCGCACGTGTTGCTAAACTGTACATGTACGATCACACGCGTACGCACTGGCAGGATGAGGGCAACGTTAACCTCACGAAGTAATTATAATAATGAGTCTAATAATTTAAACTCACTCACTTGGAGCCCCTACGCCCCCTGCCGGAACTGCGACGGTTTTTAGACGTCTTTGTCTTTTTCTTGGGTGATGGGTTCGAGGAGCCCTTCTTCTTTTTTGGGGGTGGCTTCGAGGAGCTCTTCTTTATCTTCGGAGCTCCTCCAATCCGCGATGTGCATGAGAAAACTGTGCTGCCCTTACGGCAGTGGCCCGTGCAAGTGCCACGCTGTGTGAAACAGCGAACACGTGAACAACGTGGGCATGTGGGTGACCGCGAATGCGTCCCATGCAGGAGGGCCCGGGAGGTGCCTGTGGAGAAGGCAACGAGTTCGTCTGCGAAGAGCGCCTGCATCTGTGTGCTATCCTTGCCGGTAATGATAGTGTCACTGGCAATGGAAGACGGCTCGGCGTGGCTGAGCGACAGCATGGCACGCCCCTGGCCACCGGTGCCATCGCCGGGTATGCCTGATGCATGCCCAGCAGGTAGCACGGCCAGCATGGCCACTGCGGCTTGCATCAGCATCAGGAGAATCCTGGTAAGTGGTAGGCGCGGCATTCGAAGACGTGGACTTGTCGCACTTTTGAATATGTCAGCTTCCTGGAACGCACAGCCACTGTGTCAGTGAGATGTGAGACGTCAGCATTGTCGGCCGAGGGATTTCAGGTGATGCATATTCCAGTGCACATGTATATGCGAATAACTTTCATGTGCGCTGGTGACACAGTGAACTCTAGGGCACCAGCGATTCAGTTGGCAGTACCTGATTAATTATTTTCTGACAGAGTCGTAGACGGAATCATCACAGGATATCGTCACTCTAGCGTAGCACTTTATGCCGTGCAATGTTTCTGAAGCCCATCACCAGTGGAAAACACATGTACATGGGTCACACGCAGTCAAGGGTTGTTCAGCACTGGCACGCTGGCTTGCTCGTCAGCGCAGCTACGAGACAGTACATGTGGCTAGTCACTGACAGTGAGCAACATGTACAGAGGTGACTATAACTTTTGAAAAGGCACTGCCGGCCTGTGGTTCAAACCCATTAGTTTGAGCTTTGAAACCAGGGAGCCTCCTCGCAACCACTGGAAGACCTTCACAAGGGCAAAGCATGCAAATATCTCACCTTGTTTTTGAAGACACAAAGCAATCAAGTAACGTAGAACAATGCGCTGCTGTTTTGTGCTTGCATGTCCTGGTCCACTCCACTAGTGGTTTTGCCGTGTACTCTTTTGAGTTCTCTTTTGTAACTACTGGTACATAGGACAAGCACACAGCACCATGAAATAGATTTGATCTAGGATCCTGCCACTGCAATTTCACCATGAGGCCTAGGCACAAACCAAATCACATACGACTAGTACTGGCAGCTTTACAGTCTCATCATGATTTGAATGATTGGATGCCTGCTTCACAGTGCAGCACAGTCAATTGCAACTGAATCTCAGCATTGCCAGTCCAGCTGCAGCATGCATGCTACTGTGGACATGTTCATGCATGCAAACAGTTACCAGCTGGCCCATCTGGGCCAGGCCCAGATCAGCAGAGTCTCTAAACTGATTCCAGTAGGAACCACTGGAAATGCCAGTGCCTGTGCACATGTATACAGCGGCATGTGGTAGTGTTTAATTAATTGTCAGGAATGCTTGAACTTCAGTGTACTACCTAGTCAACGTTTTCAAAGTGCTAAGTTAGCAGGCTTGACTCAATGTTTGAACTGCATGCACAGCTACAGTCAAACATGAAAGCATTACTGATCTAGAGAAGCTTGGAGTTCTGCAATTGGCAACACTAACACTTCAATCATGGTTTCAATCATTGTTTCAGCAATTGATTCTGCAGCTGTGAACTTTACTTGAAGCTGCTTTCAAGTGCAATGACTGAGAGCATGTCATTATCACATACCCTGCTCTCTACACAGTTGAGCTGCTGTAAGCATACAGTAGTATGTGTGTGTGCTTTGCAGTTCAACAAGTTGCAGTTTCTGTGTGTGAGTGAAAGTGGCCATTGCAGACCTGCCAGTGCAGCTGGTTATCACTGATGGCATGATGGCCTCTTCCGGAAACACACCGTATGTTGGACTTCAAGTCGACGTGCAGCGACGTAGCATCTACGCATATGCCTGGATACAAAACGGCCTGCTCAGACGTACACTCGAACCCATAGGAGCTCGAGAGGGACATCCTTCAGCGTGAACAATGCCCGAGAATTTATGCGTACCGGTATGAAAGAGCTGCGCCCAAAAATGCATCGCGAACTGGAGACATCAGAAACAGCGAGAGGCTAACGCATGCTTTCAGAGTCCATATGCATTGGGCGGCGCGCGGACAGTGTTTTCGCCCCAGGTCAATGTATCTTCAAAAACGACTCACATGCATGTGAATGCATTCGTGATTACGTTGCCGTATGCATGTGAATTTCTCGAGCCCAAAAATGCATCGCGTTCCGGGCCCGCGAAACCGTCGCGCTGGTAAGTATACCGCAACACTAATAGTGCAGCTGCATCCCGTAGCGATGCGTTACTATCGGAGGGGGATAACTCTCCGAAAAGGCAATCCCATGCATTCCAGCCATTGCCACCGCCACCACCAGATCGGATATGACCTACAAATGATGACATCATCGTCTTGTGAGGTCACCTGCCTTGATGCTCTGACACCCAGCATCTCCAACAAGCGCTTCCAACAAACCACTTTAGAGGCCATGTACACCAAACTGTCTCAATCCAATCCCAATCCATCAGCAGCCGCGCCACGGTCCTCAGCATGTCATTTGTCGAGGCCTGTCGTGTAGTTACAAAAGAGTACAAGGGTGAAACCACAAAGTGGACCAAGTCATGGAATAAAAAAACAGCAGCGGAAGCTCATTGCTAGCCACTTTCACCAGCACACAGAAGCTGCAACTGCAAAGCACACAAACATCAATCGTGCAACAGGGACACTAAGTACACCACCTCACGTCGGCAACACAGGCACATCCAGTCCGGCGTCGTAGTGCCTTCCCTGCTCCCGAGAGATGACGAGGCCACTCTTGCGATACATCTCAGCATTGCCCCTCTGGACCGCCACTGACAGCAGCTGCATCGCCCAGCGCAC
>JAUMHO010010210.1:0-11222 GCA_032360965.1 Ulva armoricana | reverse complement strand
CCCTGGCGCCGTCGCTTCTGGAGTCTGCGGCAGAATGCAGTGGCGGCGGGTGCTGATTCCACCAGAACTGCTTGTTTCCATCTGTTGGCGACAGCATGCATGGAGCACTCATGGTTACTGCCTCAGCAGTACCTATCCGTGGGGAAGCAGGGGCATGCATATGTACGTGAGAGAGTCTGATGTGTGTGTGTGTGTGATGTGAGTGCTCCTGGCCTGGGACATGCGCTGTCCATGTCGTACGCTGGCAGAGCTTCACAGGGACCGGGATATGCTGCATAAGTATTCAACACGACAATCTTGTGGCAGGTTAGATTGACTGACCACCAATGAGGAGACAAGTCCGCAAAGGAACCATTTTGTGGACATGCATGCAGAGGAGAGGAGTCTGAAACAGGTGCAGTGAGGGACAGAGAGACGAGGCTTGTGATGGCAGGCGTGGACGCTGCGCTGGCGCAAGCACTGGCTGGATGCCAGCCCTTGAGCGTGGCTGACTGTGATGCGCCACTGCTAGTCTGGAGCATCATGCTCGCCCGCATCGAGGGTCTCAGCAATGACGTGCGTCCACCAGGCTGCCTCAGCACACCATAGGCACACACCATGCACCAGGGCGTGAGCAGTCTGTGCAACGCATCCAGTCAATCAATGCACATGCTGGCACATCATCAGATGTGCGTGCATGGCCATTGTGCATGGCGCCATGCAGCTGAACTCTGCCACAGCTCATGCATGGAAGCAAGTTACCCGCATTGCAGCACTGGTCGTCACAGACAATGTTGAATTGAAGCAATTGTCGCAGTACGATGATCACTGTATCCCCCAACACATCGCATGATTGCCTGCCAAACCTGAACCAAGTATCATGTCATGTGGTCTGTGACAGGCTTTGTTGGATTTCCTATGGCAGGCTTGCCGCACTCGCAAAGTTTTGTCCAGGTCCCTGGCATCTCGGACCCAGTCTGTAGGCATTGTTTGAAGCTGGCCTCGGTCAAACTAGCAGAGGGTAGGCGCATGGTGCCACTGGCAAGAAGGGAGCAGCCCACATGTCGCTTACACAGGTCTCGGTGTGGCTCTGGGTGCATCACTGACACGTGGCCTGGTGCAGGCGCGCCGGCGACTGGCTGTGACGCTCGCTGCATGTGACCCACCCCTCGTGCCATGCATGCTCGACCTCATTGTGCTGCTGCTGCCAAGCGCTTACTCAGATGGAGAAGTCTCTGGCGACGCTGCACCCGAGCCGCAGCATCGCTGGGGCATTGCCGGGCACGTGCGGGAGACAGTGTGTAAGTCACGCCTCGCGTCACCGTGGCACCACTGCGGCGATGCGCGCCTCAGCACATATGATATCTCATCCCTCTCCGTTGGTATCTTCCGGTCCCTCCTCCGGGTATGCACCCCGTGCAGGTCTCCTCGAATCTGTCTGTCACTGCTCCATGCTGGTAAGGCTGGACCACCGTGGGTCTAAACTGTGGCGCCAGTAGCTCGATGTTGCACATGCATGCAAGTACTTGAGCAGCATATGCCGACAACAACGGTGCACACGTAGTGCCCAAATACTCCGCTTGTGGCATCAGCTTGGCATCAAAATGGTTGAGCAGCTGCTTGCACCGCACACATACCACACTTGCGGGCCGTGTGGGCACCATAACACAGCACCAGCCCCAGCTCCGCTACATGCAACTCGCAAGGCGCAGGCCTGCAGCGCTATGAACGAGCATGTCTGCTTGTCTCCGACGGCCACGGACACACACAGTGACATGCGTGCAGCAAATCCCCGCTGCTTTGCGATCGTGGTTCAGCATGCTGAAGGATGCGCAGCTGGCTCAAGCAGTGGAGGAGTACACCCGCCGCCGTGAGTCGCCGCCGCTGCTGCGGCAGGACATCGAGGCAGCCGCGCAGGTCAAGAGCGACGGCATGGCCATTGCGGCGAGCGGCACAGCACGCGAGGTGGTTGCGTCAATGGAGGTGGACGATGGCGTCATGCTCGAGCTCGCCATCCGCCTGCCGCCATGCTACCCCCTCCAGCCCGCTGAGGCACGACATGCCACTCTTGCATGTCCAACTGTCCCTGTCTCAATCGGGGTCGACCACATGAGCACACTTGCTGCTGCAATAACACAGGCCCCCACAACTCTGTTGTGAAGTGTCTGTGCCAGCGTGCTTTGGGTGTTGGGTGTTTGTTTCCATGTGCATTGGGCGTTGTGCAGCCGATATCTTGCATGGCGCTGCAACAACACTCTGATGTCACAGGCGCAAAAGTGTACAACCTTGAAAGAATGCATGGTTGCATGCGTGGAATGTAGCTTACGACACTGTTCACTGGTCCGGTGTGCTACCGAGTGTACCAGTGCCTCAGACCTGCGTGTTGGCCGGAGTAAGCTACATTCATCCTTCGCTTGCACAGAAGGCAAGCTGGTTCTGACGTTGCATGAGTGCAGGTGGTACTGCGCAAGAAGGTGGCGATCCAAGAGAAGTCATTGCGACGCTGGATGCTTTCAATTGCAGCTTACCTTCGCAGCCAGAACTGCAGCCTAGCCGACGCAGTTCTGTTGTGGAAGTCGAATGTGGATCAAGAGTTTGCTGGTGTGGAACCATGCATGATCTGCTACTCGGTGGTAAACCCGTCCGACCGTTCCCTTCCGAAGATGCAATGCAAAACTTGCTCTCAGATTTTCCACAGTGTTTGCCTGTACAAGTGGTTCAAGTCCAGGTCCAAGAGTATCTGCCCGCATTGCCAGTGCCCATGGTGAGCATTGATCATGCTTACTCCGGTTCTGCCTGCTGCTGCTTGCGGCATGTGGAGTTTTGACACACGGCCGCAGTGTGTGTCATAGCAGTAGAATGACCCGGACGATCAGCCTTAATTCGACCAGCATGCAAGCCTTGTGCTGGGTACTTCTGCTGATGTTCATATGGTGATCTTCGCCTGCCCATGTGCAAATATACATTACGTACTGAGCAGCTCATGGGGCAGGCGATTCATGGTGCTGAGTTGTATTGAGCCTGCGATGCTGACATAGGCCGGAATGTCAATCTCGGCACATGCTGCTCGCTTTTCACACACGTAAATATCCACGTTGGAGCTGTGATGCTGGGGAAGTATGCGGTGTTTCGCTGTACAGGCGAAACAATCTGTTGCCCATTGGACGGGAGTGGACACCTTTTCAGGATGCCACGTTCCACATCTCGTGTGAGAGTGACAGTACTTGAATAACTCGGACAGACTTTGCATGGTGATATGCAAAATACATTTTCACTTGACTATACACTGAACACCGACTTTACAACAGTGCAGTTCTGGCAGCAGTAATCACGGCCAAGCTGCTGAATGTAACGATTGTGATGGCACAAGACGAATGCCTACCTACACCGAGAGAAGTTGCGTCGTTCGAAGGGGTATCGGATGTCAATGTCCACCCTTCAATTCCATCCAGTACAACAGGATGGATTGAATGCTCATCATTGCAACACACCCGTCAGCATGCAGAGCACCGCGCTCACAGTTTGATCACACAAGTCGAAGTCCAATTATTGACAGTGTCAGGCAGCCTCTGTGCCACTTATCACGAGCAGAGCTCACAGTGCACTGTCTGCAGTGATCTTGTGTCCACCGAAAGTCTGGCATGCACTGAGGTTATCCTCGTCACGGGCACCAGTTGAAAGGGCCCAGGCGAATACGACTCTTCATACAAGCATCCTGTCGCCTAGGATTCGTGCTTAGTTATGAAGAAACTTACGATCTACGCCGTGTGCGAGGTAATCATCAGACATGTACCTGGCAGACGCCCACAGGAAGGCTGCTGGCAAGAGGACGCAGGTTATTGGCCCACGAGCCAATCTGATCCATACTGGCCCCCCGTCATTCTAATCGCACGATGAGCTTGACCAGTCTGTTCATCCACACTACTCCGTGTGTCTCGTGCCTGGTCACCAGAAGCTGTCATATTTGGCATCTTGAGTGCTGCATGTCAGCAAGCACTAAATCTGTGGCATACACAAGGATACACACGTTCGGATTCTGCAGATGTCAATCAAATCTTCGGAATCGTACCAGATACTAATGCACAAAAAAATGTGGCGGATTCATACCGTGCCCAGCATTGCTCAACTGTTCATGGCGAGGATTCCTGTAATACTGATGGCACACCACATTGCAAGAGGCCATACATCAAGAGTGTACACCCCCCATGCGAAGCTGACTGCCAGACTACCCCACATCAGTATCCAGTATATAATCATGTTTCTGGTCCATGGTTTGGCGTTGTTCAACATGGGGACGGTTATGTTTGCCCTTTGTGGGGGTTGCTCCGGGGCTGGAGCCTCGCTTGGAAGAGCTTCGCCGACCATCTCAATTTGTCACAGTTTCTTGCGGTGAAGTGTCATAGCTGTTCAAACTTGTTGGCCATCACGTATTGCCATGTGAGGCCACAACCACGACTGACCTAAATCGACGCGCGAGTGTACGTTGTTGCTGCCGTGATTGGTCTATGACAAACTCTGCAGTCCGACTGACCTCTGCCCCTCCTGCGTCGAAATTCCAAGTCCTGCCGGTTAACGGTGGCAGTGCCTGTGGTCACAGGTGTACACAGGGCATACCACGACTCCGAAAATGCAACGCACACGTGCACCTCAATGTGACGCTACCGGTTGTATGCAAGTTGAGGGAGAACTCCGTGCAGTTTGTGAAGCGTTGTGAGGCTCGCGTAGAAACCAGGAGTACTGGCGATGTCGAGCATCTGCGCCGATGAACGCAACAGTGCTCAATCCACTCATGGGTTGGTCTACATCCCCACCGAGATCAGTTCCCTGCCCCGATTGTATGATGGTATCAACTTGCATTAAATCCCGCTGAGTCCTTATTGTGCAAGATTTCCGATTTGAGACGGCGGATGGAGGTCTACAATGCCGCAATTGGCAGACCATTGCAGCGCCGAATCAAAGCCAAACATGAACACACGGAGACGACCTAATCACGTTATTACTTCGTGTCTGTTTTAATCATCTGCATATTCAGCTCCACACAAGCAGCTGTCACCTGTGATGCAAGGCACATCTGTGCAACCACGTGGCACTCTGGTCAAATACGCTGTTGGCTGTCCAGAGTTGGCGCTGTGGATTGCTACTCAGGTGGTGTTTTGCCTGTTTAAAAAAAATCTAGCGCTTCAAGTGTGTACGTTTTTGTGTGGCATTCTGGGTGAGGTGACTGTTACGTTTGTGTGTGCCTATTTTGCCTGTGCTTGCTTGTGCACTACCCATTGGCGATGCTGGGCTTTTATTTTGTTCCCCGTGTATCATCCAGAGTCGGCTTTCAAGCCTGGTAGGGCGCGATGCGCGTCTGAAATTGAAAACTACACTGCATGGCTGACTTCCCGACCATCACCTGTGTAGAGAATACATCACATAGCGCTGGTGACGCACACTTTGTTGGCTGTCCACGGAACAATCTAGATAACCCCAGCTGGACCCAGGAGGAGCAGCGCATGCACTTTTGCTGGAGTCAGAGAAAGGTGCAATGACATGGCACAGGATAGTCTCCCAGCAACGCTGAACCTTGCTGTCCAATATGAAGCCTAATAGGCAGATGTTTGGAGGACCCCGAATCGCGAGATGCATGTAAAATTATGAATGATGGTCGTGGGTGTCCATGCACTCGCAGATCGATGCTTGCAATACGTGTATGAGACACTGCTGCACCTGCCAGGAGTAAGCATGATGTTTACGGAGTTCTCAGACATTCTTCTGGATGTGGCTAGCTGGCTCGGCATTCGACGGAACGTTGTGTCACGCAGTAGCACTGCGACCTTACGTGTGTCCACAGGTGTTACAAGGAGGGTATATATAGCAAATGCCAGACATCGCTCAGCGGGGCAAAGTAAGGTTAGACATACGGCACACGCATAAGCACCGCAGCCATATATCACTTGTCATTCGCGAGGCACCCATTACATGCAGACTGTCAACCGCTGAAGCTTCCAGACCACACAGAAGGAAATATGAAGGTGCTGCTCAGTTCCAAGTAGCGCTGAATCCAGACCATGAAGGACCGCAGCCACATGAAATTTAATACCGCTGTAAATGTAAATGTAAATGTGACACTTACTCGCCATATCCGCTGTCACAAGATACATATGACTGGAGTAATGTCATGCCCGATTTTGGCCTCGTGCCTGCGCGGTTGTTCACAGGCGCTATCTGTGAGGGGCTCCGGGGGCTACATAGGACGGGTCACGGGGGGGCGGACGCAGGTGGCCGGATGTGGCTGTAGTGGGACGGGGGGGGGGGGAGGGGCGAGGAGAGGGGGCATGTCTACAGGTGTTGCACAGGAAGCGACATCCGGGACACTGTAGCGGCGGGACCATTTGCGAAATTTAGCACAGCAATCGTGTCACAGGCAACAAGAGTGTGAAGACTTGTATTTGCTCCTTGAACGACCTGGAATCCTAAACCAGACCGCACAGCCTTGACCGGTTCGACAGCTACACCAAAGGCACGCAGCGACTGCGCCAATAATGCTTCGGTGATTGGAACTAAAAATCCTTGACAAAGCTGGAACAGACCATCTCAACTAGCATCGATCATCATGGGAGCGCCGGTCACAGAGATCGCGGGTGCGCGCCCCTCCATTGTCTCTCTTGCTATCGCGGTCTTGTTCGTACCTACGCCCCTCCAGAAATTGCGGAATCTCTGAAAACATGATTTCTTGCCTTAATCCCGGATATGTGAACCTGTAATATTCTGCCCAATGCCTGACACAATACACCGCCATTGGACAGCTTCATGAGTGTGGGCGCATGAGCGTCCCCAAAATAATTGGTGTTCATGCAGCCGTTTCAGCAAAAAGTCTTGACGTTCTTCATGGCCCTCCGCAATTCGGGGAGATAGCGTGGCAAGGTCGGCCAGGACCATGCTTTCGCTACTCTCCAGATGGCGACGCATACATCGTTTGCGGCTCCAAGTCTGTCTTGATTTGCTGCTCAGATGATGGAAGCACAAAAGCATCTTTCCCAGTGGGAAATCCTGTAACAATGGCTTGCTTTTCCCCAACAGGTGCGGCATGTAGCAACAGCAGAATGCTTGAGCTGTCAGTGTGAGCACGGCGGCTGGCCCAGTAGTGGTGCGAAAATATTTCTGAATTTCATGCATAAATTGCACTATATCGTTGCAGGCAAATATATAATCACGCATGAGAAGGTGAACGATGATGGGGCTGCACACAAGAATTTAAATGTATGGCAAGCGGCTGATGGGAGCTTGGTTGCGGCGTTCCATAAGAAAGGTGTCACTGCTGATAATTGGCCTGCACTTCAGCTCGACGTGGAAGAGAAATTCCTTTTCTTCACTGTCAAGGATGCGTTGGTCGTGTATGACATGGCGGGCGATTTCTCCAAGGCTTCCTACAAGGTTACGCTGGAAGGCATCACGCAGTTTGCGATGAGCCCAGGCACAAAAAAAAACTTTGCTGGCTTCGTTCCTGAAGGCCGTGGAAATAAACCGGCGGTATTTGCTTGCATGGAATGGTCACAAGGCGGAGGTTCACTCAACAGAAAGCAGTTCTTCAGGGTGCGATGCTGTGCGCTGATTGCATCAGATGCATGTTCACCAGGTATATGCTACCTGCCTCCTCTCGCTCCTGCCTGCGTTTCACTTCTTCCACACTGTCTGTGTTTGACAAAGCGGGCCAGTGCATGCTTTGGCCCACAGGCCACACTGCCTTGTTACGCACATCGCTGGCCGTGCTGCTTCATATTTGTGGCCATCTGCATGAGTTTTTTGTCTTCCCCCATCGCAAACTCATCCACTACACTCTCTGACATCATGTACCATTTGCAGGCACAGCGTTGCAGACTCCTATGGAACAGCACAGGATCACACGTGCTGGGTCATACAAGCTGCGATTTTGATGCTACGAATCAGTCCTACTTTGGAGAGTCTCGCCTTTATCTGATGTCCGCAGATGGCAGGCTTGACATGCAAGTGACAATGGACAATGAGTGCTCGATTCAAGACGCAGGTTGGAGTCCGGATGGTAAGTTCTTTGTTGCGCTGGGAGGAATCTCACCAGCGATCGGTGTGCTGTTTGACTCCAAGGGAAAGGCAGTTTACAAGCTGGCAGAGGGGGCTTACAATCAGATCTGTTGGAATCCGCAGAGCCGATTCCTGCTCCTGGCTGGGTTTGGCAATATGCCGGGTGAAATTCGGCTGTTTGATAAGAAAAGCGACAACGCTTGCAAGCCGATGGGTGGGTGCCGAAGCCAGTGCTCCGTGCTGGTTGAGTGGTCCCCATGCGGCCGCTACTTCATGACCGCTGCTGTTGCGCCGCGCATGCGAGTTGACAATAGGGTGACTGTGTTCACGTACTACGGTACAGAAGTTGCGACCGTGCCATATGAAGAGCTCTATGATGCGCGCTGGAGGCCGCGGCCGCGGGTGTGCCCCTGTCCATGCACTGCGCTGCTCTCGTCTGACTCTGGGGTTGAGCAGGGCCGATGCAAATTGCTGCATGTGTGTGCCCAGCTGCTTGAACCTGCGACCCAGTGCGGTCCGGAGTATGCAAGTCCAGCACTCGAAGAAGCCTTGCATGTTGTGCCTGTGTGGTGCAGGAAGCGTATCCCGACCGGGGCCAGTCACCGGAAAGGCTGAAGGATGTGGCAGAGAACAAGAAGAAAGGTGTGAACCTCACAGCAGCGCCGAAGACAGATGGCTATGTACCACCACATTTGCGTGGGCAAGGCCGTCAGAGAGTGGAAGGTTTTGATGCTGATGAGGCGGCCGGCCGCATTCGGAGCGCTTTCGCCAACCGTGTCAAGAAGGTTGAGGGGGCAGAAGACCTGCAGGGCAAACCCAAAAGCAAGAATGCCAAGAAGCGTGCTAGCAAGGCTAAAAAGGCCCAAGACACCAAAAGTGAAGATGACGAGGTGACCGTAGCGGCTGATGACACGCCTGGCAATGAACCAGCAGAGCTAGCTGCAGCAGCCCCACCTGTAGATCCTGCAAAGCGCCTCAGGTGTGCCCTCCCATTCAAAACCGCGCTGCACATATCTCTGTGTCTGCATAACGCGGTGTGCAGATCTGTGAATTGTTTGTGTTTTGCAGAAATTTGCGCAAAAAGCTGGCCAAAATTGACATCGCCAAGGAGAAATTATCCAGTGGAGAAAGTCTCACGCCTGAGCAGCAAGAAAGCGTGGCCAGTGAACCCGGCTTGCGGGATGAAATGCGTGCCTTGGGGGCCACAGATATCTAGGTTTAGGCAGAAGCTGCTGCGCACCCGACAGTCAGTACACCTGGTCTTTCAGAGACCATTGCATTTCAGTCCAGTGCACCTCTTCAGTCACCACTGCACATGGTAGCGCCTGGTTGTAAGTCACCCATAACTCTGTTCATGAAACAGAATGCGGTATACCATGCGCAAAATATGCGGCGGGAATCGACTGTGCTGCATTATTGCAAGCCTCGAAGCTGGTAGCTCGGCGTACCAAGTACTCGACCGCTGAGGCAATATAAGGCTTCCGTGAGGAGGAGGCCACGTATGACCAGGTTGGTCAGCTGACGGCATTCATGCAGGCGGCCATCGAAATGAAGCATGGGCGGGACCCCACACACTGCTGAAACCCGCGCGGACGGCAGAATCGTCGGGGGGGGAAGGCACTATGCTCTGCTGTGGTACAGCGGCCCGGATGATGCTGGGGGTTGGGGATGCATGTTCCCGGGCAATGGTCGTCCGCGTAGCCAAGCTTAAGTATCCGTAGCGCAGCCATAGCGCAGCCAAGGATCCGGCGCGGTGAGAGAGTCATGAAGGGCAGCACCCGTGAAGGCAACGGGCAGCAGGCCGGCGGTACTCGAGAACATCAGCACAGGGGTGGTGGACCCATAACATGGTGGCTATGGCCACGCCAGCTGTGCACTGGACAAGTGGCCGTGCATTGGCAATCTGCGTGGGGCGAATACACGCCGTATCAGAACTTGAATGGCGACCCATGTGTATCACGCACCGAGAGAGCATTCTGCACCACGGAAAAAACGAAGCACAGAATTCCAAAACAGATCATGTGTAGGAGAAGCAGATCTGAAGTTACAGGCCTGCTGTTCACACACTCATGATTGTTGGTATACTACATATGTGGCATCATATATATACTCGAAATGCTACAGCAATTGTCGTTAAAAAATATTTCTAAATGAAGACGCAGGGCTCATTCTTCTGAATGTACTGTGGGGTTGAGCTCTTTCATGCACATTTCGTACGTCACCGGTATCATCACGGTGCATATGGTAGAGTACAGGTGTACCCACGCCTCTCCGGTCGACGCGTGGAGTTCATCGCCCATGACTTCCGTTATGGCAGCGACCAGGCATTCCCCAACCGGTCCATAATGCTCTGGTTTGACTCCATACCGGTGGTGCCGAGCAGCCAGCTGTCTGAGCTGGACAACTACGGCGTCGAGGTCTTTCCTAAGCAAACCGATCGCGGCACTGAGCATTTTGCTCAGGGCACGTGCTTGCTGTCGAGGATCCTTAAACATAGCCTTGGTCGCTGGATACCTCTCAAAAAGAATGTCATAGAAACGTTCACCAAAGTATCCGTCGGGTTTGCCTTGCAGCCCGGCCGTCGCATGCCCTTTGATCTGCGCCCATGACGTTTGAACTAAATTGACTCGCCCAGGGCTCATCTCGGGCGCGGCGACGCAGTAAGACGGGTAGTACTGCTTCCATGAGCTAGACATTGTCGAATGCTGCGATTCAACAATACTTGCAGGTGCAATCAGTTGTGACAGACGTCCGCGGGCTGCTTGCAGTGGTGGCAGCTGCTGTCTACGTCGATCCCACGACTAGTACTGTAAACCTGCTGCACCGGTGTGCACACGCGTGACGTACCCGGAAATGTCTAGAGTATAAATATGGGTGCCAATGCACAAGGTATACTACTGATGCCAGTGCGTTACAATCCTCAGTCGCATGTGTATGTATCAAGGGCCCCAGATGCCACTCACGGTACCGCGATTGATCAAGGGTCCAGGCTTGCCGATCCTACTGTTGATTTCGTTACTCTTGGAGGAGGCGAACTCTCCATAAAGGCTCTCCCATGCATTCCAGCCATTTGCCACCTCCACCAGATCGGATACGCACGAAAAAATGATGACATCATCTTCTAGTGGTGTTACACGGAGATCAGCACAAAATCCCGGCAGCGCCAAGGGGTAAATCACAAGCCAACCAAAGCACACGAA
>JAUMHO010010199.1:0-11233 GCA_032360965.1 Ulva armoricana | reverse complement strand
GGTTCCTCGTTCTTCTGACGGTACATCAGCGTGTGCGGATCCGAGGCAAGAAACGGCGTTCGGCCGGTGAGCATGTAGTAGAAGGTGCAGCCCAGACCGTAGATATCGCTGCGCGCATCGAGCTCCCAGTTGGCGAAGTGTTCGGGGCTCATGAATTCCGGAGTGCGCACGATCGGATCGTTGACCACGCGTTCGGGCGGTTCCATCACGTTCATGCACAGGCCGAAGTCGGTCAGCTTGCAGACGCCGTCGCGGCCGACGAGTGGAAGCACGCATACTCCCGCGAGCAGGCCGCCTTCCCGCTCCCCTACGTGCGCGACAACAAGTTCTGGCCCTTCGTCGGCCGCGTGGACAACCCCTACGGCGACCGCAACCTCGTCTGCACCTGCCCGCCCATGAGCGCCTACGCCAACTGAGGGGGCACCATGGCCAGCCAACCACCGCCGCGCCGCACACCCCCCACCCCCGCTCCCTCCACCGCCCAAAAACTCGTGGCCCGCGCCGTCGCCGAGTTCCAAGCCGGCCAGGTCGATCGTGCCGCCCTCACCGCACGCGAGGCCCTCTCCCGCGGTGCGGCGGACCCCGACTCGCTCCGCACCATCGCCAGCCTCCTCGGCGCCGCCGGCCACGAAGACCAGTCCATCTTCACCTTCGAGCGCTCCCTCAAGCTCCGCCCAGACGACCCCTTCACCCTCGAGGAGTACGGCCGCCAGCTCGCCGTCTGCGAAAAGCACGAGGCCGCCATCGCCGCGCTCACCCGCTCCATCGAGCTGCGCCCCCGCGTCGATCAAGCCCTCATGATGCTCCTGAGCCTGCTCACCGCCGCGGGCCGCGAAGACGACATCGCCCGCGCCGCACTCGGCCCCCTCCGCCACGCCCAGTCGTGGAACGAGGCCATGAGCGCCCTCCGTGCTCTCTGGCACCTGGGTTCCACCGAGGTCACCCTCGAGCGCCTCGACCGCATCGAGCGCCTCGCGGGCCCGCATCCCACCATCAAGGTCGCCCGCCTCCAGCCCCTCCTCTACTCGGGCACCCGCTCCGAGGATGAGGTCTTCCGCGCCCACGCCGAGGGCGGCCTCGCCCTCGCCCGCACCTACCCCGCTCCCCCCGTTGCCCATCTGGGCACGCTCGACCCCGACCGCCCCCTCCGCATCGGCTACGTCAGCCAGGACTTCCGCGACCGCTCCGCCGGCCACTTCATCGAAGGCATCATCACCGGCCACGACCGCGCCCGCTTCGTCCCCCACTGCTACCACCACACCATCTCCGAAGATGCGCTCACCGCCCGCCTCAAAGCCGCGGCCGTCTGGCGCGACATCCGCCGCCAGGGCGACGCCGACGTCGCCCGCCAGATTCACGCCGACCACATCGACATCCTCGTCGATCTCACCGGCCACACCGGCCTGGGCCGCCTCATCCCCTTCGCCTTCCGCCCCGCGCCCATCCAGCTCACCTACATGGGCTACCCCCACACCACCGGCCTCCCCACCATCGACGCCCGCCTCGTCGATTCGCTCACCGACCCGCCCGGCGCAGAGCGTTTCGCCACCGAGCGCCTCATCCGCCTCGACCCCTGCTTCCTCTGCTACACGCCCCCCACGCACGCCCCCGCCATCGCCGCCCGCTCACCCTTCAACCTCGGCATCACCTTCGGCAGCTTCAACTCCGCCGTCAAGCTCACCGACCGCGTCCTCCGCCTCTGGGCCCGCCTCCTGAGCGCCGTCCCCGGCTCCCGCCTCTTCCTCAAGGCCGCCACGCTCGACTCCCGCGCCGCCGCCGATCTTGTCGCCCACGCCTTCACCGCCGAAAACACCGACCCCTCCCGCTGCACCCTGCGCGGCGAGACCTCCGGCCTCCACGACCACCTCGCCGCCTACGCCGACATCGATATCGCCCTCGACCCCTTCCCCTACAACGGCACCACCACCACCCTCGAAGCCCTCTGGATGGGCGTCCCCGTCGTCACCCTCGCCGGCCACAGCCACCGCGCCCGCGTCGGCGTCAGCCTCCTCTCCAACCTCAGCCTCCAAAGCCTCATCGCGTCCGACGAAGACAACTACGTCCGCGTCGCCGCCGCGCTCGCTGGCGATGCCCCGCGCCGCGCCGCCCTGCGCACCTCCCTCCGCGACACCCTCGCCCAGTCCGCCATCTGCGACCGCGCCGCCTTCGTCACCCGCCTCGAAGCGGTGTACCGCTCCCTGTGGCAAGCCCACCGCCGCGCGGCTCCGCTTCCCCCACCGCCGCCCCCTTCCCCGTCGGCAGCGTGATCTCAAACACGCTCCCACCCCCCTCCGCCTCCGGCCGGTTCCGCGCCACCAGCACGCCCCCGTGCTCGCGGACAATCCCCTCGCTCACCGCCAGCCCCAGCCCCGTCCCCCGCGAATCCAGCCGCGTGCTCACAAACGGCTCGAAGAGCCGCCCCAGCACCTCGGGGTCAATCCCCGGGCCGTTGTCCGCGATCGTGATCGTCACCCACTCTCGCCCCTCGCGCTCCGCGACCACCGCCCCCACCTCCACGCGGCCCACCCCCGGCCCGCGCCCGCCGTGCACCAACGCATCCACCGCGTTGCGCAGCAGGTTCACCAGCACCTGCAACAGCCGGTCGTGATCGCACCGCACCACCACCTCACCCACCTCGCCCCCCACGCCCGCCGCAGCGGCAAACAACGACCCCACGCCCGGCACCCGGTTCACACACTCCACCCGCGCCGCCTCGCGGTCCAGCCGCACCAGCGTCCACGCCTCATCCACCATCGCCGCCAGCGCGGCCTCGCGCAGCCGCATCGGGCGGGCCCGCGCAAAGTCCAGCAGCCCGTCGCTCAAACGCTCCAACCGCCCCACCACCCGCAACAACAACCGCGATTCCTCGGCGCTCAACGCCCGATCAGGCCGCGCCTCCAACTGCTCCACCAGCCCCTTGATCACCGCCAGCGGCGTATTCAACTCGTGCGCCAGCCCCGCCGACATCATGCCCAGGCTCGCCAGCCGATCCGCATCCGCAAGATTCCGCTGCGCCGCCTCGAGCAAGTGGTTCTTCCGTTTCAGGTCGCCCGCCGCCGCCGCGAGCTGCTCCAGCGCCCGCGCCAGCTCCGCCTCATGCATCCGCAGCGCACGCACCACGCGGTTCCGCGACCGCATGATCTCACCCAGCTCATCCGCCGGCACCAGGGCCTCGGGGACGATCTCCGCCTCGCGCCGGTTCTCCTCTACCGCCCGGTCCGCCAGCAGAATCGCCCGGATTGGCCCATACACATGCCGCGGCAGCACCAGCACCTCCAGCGACAACGCGATCAACCCGTACACGCCCAAGAGCGCCAGCGTCATGAACACATACAACCGCACCACCTCGCCCCGCGCCTCGCCCAGCCGCACCGCCACCGCCAGGCCCGTCCCGCTCGCCGCATCCACCCACAGCGCCGCCACCGTCCCATCCGCCAGCCGCCCTGTGCCGCTCGCCCCATCCAGCGTCGCCGCCGCGAGCACCGCACCCTTGCTGGCACCATCGCCCAGAGTAATCTCCGGCCTCCCCGCCGCATCAATCACCAGCGGCAACAGCCGCACCCCCGGCGGCATCGTGCCGGCCAGCCGCGCCAACGCCGCCGCGCGCTCCACACCGCCGCGCTCCGCCACCATCGCCCGAGCGCCCTCCAGCGCCTGCCGCGCCTCGTGCAGCTCCGCCTCCTCCACCACGCTGCCGATCGCCGGCCATAGCGCCGCCGCCAGAATCCCCGCCAGCACCAGCGAGAACAGCGTGTGCAGAAAGATCAGCTTCTTCCGCACCCGCATCCCCGCCAACAGCCCGCCCGCACGCTCCCCGCCCGCGGGCGCAGCCTCACCACACACCTCTCCGCCAGGCGCATCCCCCAACCCGCGGCGGTCATCGGCCGTGCTCACGCTCAATCGTTGCACGACTCTCCCGCCCGCGTTCCCTATCCTGTGGCGCGATTGAAGAAGAAACCACGCCCCACATCACCGCCCCGCCGCGGGCAGCGGCCCGCCAAGCCGCCGCGCCAGCCCGATGATCGCGACGACGACCGCGACCCCGTGCTCGGCCCCCGCCGCGTCGAGACCGGCGACCCCGCGCGCGACGCGGCCTTCGCCTTCATCGCCCATCAGGCCGCCAAGTTCCCCCGCCTTGACCTTCGCCCCTTCCACACCCCCGCCCTCGCCGGGCGCGACGCGGGCCTCGCCCACGCCATCGTCGATGCCGTCGTCCGCCGCTGGCTCACCCTCGCCTGGCTCGTCGGCCAGCGCTGCCAGCAACCCCTCGACACCATCGAGCCACCCCTCCGCGCCGCCCTCCTCGCCGGCGCGGCACAACTCTGCCTCCTCGACCGCATCCCCGCACACGCCGCCATCAACCACGCCGTTGAATGGGCCAAGCGCCGCATCCGCCCCGGCGCTGGCGCGATGGTCAACGCCGTCCTGCGCCGCGTGGCCGAGGCCGTCCGCGCCACCCCGCAGCCAAGCGCCGACGCGGCCACCCCCGCGGCCCGCCCCGCCTACGCGCCCGAGGCGCTCGACCAACTTCCGCTCGCCGACGGCACGGCCCTCACACTCACGGGCCTCCAACTCCCCACCGACGGCCTGCTCCGCGCCGAAATCACCACCAGCCACCCCGCCGGACTCTTGCGAGCGTGGGCCGCCCGCTTGGGCCCAGCCGAGGCCCTGCGCCTCGCGCTCCACGGCATCGTGCACCCGCCCATCATTCTCAACGCCGGCGCGGGCGCCTACCTCCCGCTCCCGCCCGGCGCGCTCACGCCCCACGCCCGCCCCGGCTTCGCGGTCTTTTTCGGCGACCACGATGCCCTCGCCACACTCCTCAACGACCGCGACGACCTCTGGGTGCAAGACCCCGCCTCGGCCGAGGCCATCGCCGATGCTACCGCCCTCCGCCCCGAGCCGCGCGTCATCCTCGACCTCTGCGCCGGCATGGGCACCAAGACGCGCCAACTCGCCCGCCTCTTCCCCACGGCCCGCATCCTCGCCACCGACCGCGACGAGCGCCGCCTCGAAGTCCTGCACAACACCTTCCGCGGCCAGCCGCGCGTGAGCATCATCGCCCCAAGCGGCCTCCTCCCCGAGCACGCCGGCACCGCCGACCTCATCCTCCTCGACGTGCCCTGCTCCAACACCGGCGTGCTCGCCCGCCGCCCCGAGGCCCGCTACCGCTTCAACGCACTCACGCTCGAAGCCCTCGCCGCCGTTCAACGCCAGATCATCGCCGACGCCATCCCGCTCCTCTCCGAGCGCGGCTCACTCCTCTACTCCACCTGCTCGCTCGAAAGCGCCGAGAACGCCGCCATGGCCGCGTGGGCGGCCAAGTGGCACCCCTTCCGCATCAGCCGCGAACGCCAAACCCTGCCCCAGGGCGGCCCCGGCCAGCCCGGCGCGGCGTACACCGACGGCTCCTTCAGCGTCCTCCTGACCCGCAAATGAAAAGCCCCGACACACGCGTGCCGGGGCTTTGAGAATCACAGGTTCAGACTGTCCCTGGCGTTTCAGCGGCGACGGCGGCCCATCGCCACCATACCCGCCAGCACGAGCACGCCCGCACCCGGCGTCGGCACCACCGTGCCCCACGCCAGGCCGTAGTCCTCGTTGGCGCCCTTGCCAATGAAGTTGTACAGGTTCTGCGCCCAGTTCACCTGGATGAAGTACTTGCCCGTCTGGGGGATCGTGAAATGGATGTGCTGGTTCAGGTTGTAGGTGCTGACCGACTCGGCCACCAGCACCGCGGCACCGAGGTTGGTGGTCTCGCCGCGGTAGAGTTGCAGCGTCAGGCGGTCCTGAGCACCGGCACCGGCCGAGGCCGAGGCCAGCGTATTCAGGTCGAACTGCTCCTTGGCCCACCAGCTCAGCGTGGCATCAAAGTCGTGCCCGAAGAGCAGGTCGCTGTCGATCTGGTAGCGGTTCGGCGTGCCGCTGGCAGCGTTGCCGAAGTCCCAGCCGGTCTGGAGCACATTGCCGCCGCCCAGGCCGGCCACGTCCCGCGTGCCGCCGTTCTGCTGGAAGAACGTGCGGGTCAGGTTCAGCCGGCCCGCGCCCGTGATCCAGTCGAGGCCCTGCGTCGTGGTGTTCACGCCCGAGATCACCGTGGCGTTGTTCGTCCACCCCGCCGTCTTGTCCGCCGCGTTCATCATGATGGCCTTCACCACGCGACCGTCGGTGCCCTTGGCATAGCCAAACGCCTTCGCGGCATCAACCATCAGGGCCGCGCCGCCCGTCACGATCGGCGACGAGAACGACGTGCCGCCCGAGTTGGTGAAGTAGAAGTTGGCCGACAGGTCGTTCGTCGCGGCGTTGCGGTTGCCGCCGCTCTTGCCCAAGTACGCGGCCAGCGTGAGCTGGTCGCCGGGGGCCGAGATATCCACCGCCGCGCGAACACCGGGGATGTTGGTGCCGCTGGTCGGCGCGGTGGGCAGCAGGAACGTGCCCGGCCCGCGGCTGGAGAAGCTCGCCGCCGTGTTGAACGGCGTCGCGTCGGCCTGACCCGTGAGGGCACCCACGGCGATGGTATTTTTGGCGTAGCCCAGGTCGCTGAACGTGCCCGCCGTCGGGCCGTTGTTGCCAGCGGAGGCCACGACCACCTTCTTGGAGTCGTAGGTGATCACGTCGAGGGAAATGACCCGCGTGCTGAAGCCGTTGGTCGTGGCACCGCCCCACGACGAGTTCGACACATCCACCGTGCTGTTCACGCCGTTCACCGGCACGCCCGTGCGCAGCGTCGAGTTGAACGCCCCCTGCGAGATGGCGAACGTCGTGCTGAACGAGCTCAGGAACGTGCCCGTGCCCGACCAGCTGGTCGCCACATTGGTCGAGAGCAGCCGCGACCCGTACGCGATGCCGCGCTGGAGCGGGTCGTTGCCCGGCGTGCCGATCATCGTCTGGCCCACCTGCGTGGCGTGGTAGTCGTAGTTGGGCGTGCCCGCCGGGAACTGCGGCGTCGGAGCCGTCTGCGCACCCGCCGGAATGTAGTACGAAATCTGGCTGCCGGTCGTGCTCTGGTGCGCGTTCCACACGCTGCCCGCCTCAAGGTTGCCGATCAGCGCACGCGTGCCCGTGAAGCCCGCGTTGTAATACGTCTGCGCGCCCAGGTACGTGTTGATGTCCAGCCCGTTGAAGCCGCCGGGGCCGCTCGAAATGATGGCCGAGGCCTGCCCCGCAACCATCAAGGGCAACGCCAGACCGCACGCGGCCAAAAGCCTGCGCGCAACGATCAAACTTCCGTGAGTTTCCATGCTCTCTCTCCCCTGACTGGTTGTCGTCCCGACGATCCGCCACGTGAACGGCAGCTCAAAGCCACGCACAGAACGCGCATGGACCTCCGGGTTACCCAAACTCCGTCGAGCACCAGCCTACACGGCCTTTTTCACCTCGGCAAGCAACTTTCCCCCATTCCTCATAAAAATGAATGATCCACCGGCTTGCCCAACTTCTCACCCACCTACCCGCACTCCAACTGCATATGCACGCACTCCTCACCCCAACACATCCGGCCGCCGCACCCGTGTCCGCTCTAACCTCCGCTCCAGCCGCCACTTAGCAATCCGCTCGTGGTCGCCCGACAGCAGCACCTCCGGCACCGCCATACCCATCCACTCGCGCGGCTGCGTGTAATGTGGGCAATCCAGAAGCCTCTGGCCCGCCGGCAACTCGATCCGCTCGCGCTTGGGCGTCTGGCTCCCGCCCACAAACGGCGCGGCCACGCCAAACGAATCCTGGTCCGCCGACTGCTCATCCCCCAGCACCCCGGGAATCAGCCGGATCACCGCATCCATCAGCACCATCGCCGCCAACTCTCCACCCGACAGCACGTAGTCTCCCACGCTGATCTCGATGGGCGCCAGCCGCTCGATTACACGCTCATCCAGCCCCTCGTAATGCCCCGCGATCAGCAGCAAGCGCGGCAACTTCGCCAGTTCCTCCACCCTTCGCTGCGTCAGCCGCTCCCCTTGCGGGCTCAGCAGCACCCGCGTCGCTGGCCGCGGGTCCAACGCTTCCACCGCCATCACCGCATCCCACACCGGCTGACACATCATCACCATGCCGGGCCCGCCGCCAAAGGGCCGGTCGTCGGTCTTGTGATGCTTGTTCGTTGCAAACGCCCGGATGTCCGTCGCGTGCCACTCCGCCAGCCCCGCCGCGCGGGCCCGCGCAGGGATCGACGTGTTCAGCACGGCACCCTCCGCCGCGGCATCAAACATCCCCGGAAACGTCGTCAGAATGTCGAATCGCTTGACAGCCATGGGAAATGATGGATGCGAAGGCGGCGCATTCTTGCCCGTCAAACAACAAGGCCCCAACCAATCCGGTCGGGGCCTTGCATTGAACGCTGCTTCGGCCGTGGCACTCGGGCCTGCACCAGTGCCGAGTGCCTGATGCCCAATGCCTTCCCGGGTCACGCCTTCGCGTCGGCCTTCTTCTCACCCGGCGGGTTCGCGGCAACCTTCGCCGCGGCCTTCTTCTTCGCCTCGATGCGCTCGGCGATCTCGGCCTTGCGGGCCGTGCCATCCATGATGTTGTTCTTCACCAGCACATCCGTCAGCGTCTCGCTGGGCTGCGCGCCCACGCTCAGCCAGTGCTTGATGCGGTCCACCTTCAGCTCAAGCTGCTTGGCGCCCTCGCCCGCAACCGGGTCATACCACCCCAGGTTCTCGATCACCTTGCCGTCGCGCTTGGTGCGCGAATCGATCGCGTTGATGCGATAGAAGGGGCGGTGCGGACGACCGATGCGCGACATGCGGATGCGAACCACTGGAAAAGCTCCAAATCGAGGCCCACCACAGAAACCCGGCGGGAAGCGAACCCCTCCCGAACCGGCTCCGATAGGGCCGGAACACTAGGCTCCACGCCCCCCGCTGACAACCCGCAAGGGCTCCCACCGGCGCCCCACCGCCCCGTTCCCCTTGCAATCCCCGGGTTTGCAGGCGACATTCTCGGTGCCGGACCTCTGCCGCGACGGTGCCCCTTTCGCACCGCCCGCCTCGCCGTCTGTGCAGGAGCCTCCCCATGCCCATCTCCCCCCGGTTCCTCTCCCTCGGCACGGCCGCGGCACTCGTTGCCGCCGCGCCCGCCACCGCCTCCTTCCACTTCATGCAGATCGAGCAGTTCATCGCCGGCATCGGCGGCGACGTCACCGCCCAGGCCATCCAACTCCGCACGCGCTCCAGCGGCCAGAATCTCGTCAACGGCAAGCGTCTCCGCTGCTACGACGCCGCGGGCCTCAACCCCATCACGCTCTGCACCATGAGCGCCAACGTCGCCAACTCCGCCAACGGCTCGCGCATCCTCATCGCCAGCAGCGCCTTCCTCGCCAAGACCACCCCCACCACCGTGGCCGACTTCGCCATGACCGCCACCATCCCCGCCGCCCGCATGGCCGCGGGCCGGCTCACCTTCGAGGATTCCGGCGGCACCATCTACTGGTCCATCTCCTGGGGCGGCGCGGCGTACACCGGCTCGCAGACCGGCTCCACCACCAACGACGCCAACGGCAACTTCGGCCCCGCCTTCTCCGGCGCTGCGCCCTCCACCGGCGTGCTGTCGCTCCGCTACACGCCCGTGGGCACCACCATCAGCACCACCAACGCCGCCGACTACGCCCTCTCCGCCTCCAACGCCGTCTTCACCAACAACGCCGGCACCACCTTCACGGTCAACACCCCACCCCCCGTTTGCGCCGTCGAATACAACGGCGACAACGTCCTCAACCCCGACGATCTGGGCGACTACATCACCGACTACTACACCTCTCCCGACATCGCCGGCCCCGGCGGATACGCGGTTCTCTGCCCCGGCAACGTCCCGCCCTACGACCAGGGATACAGGGCCGCGTACACCCCCGGCGGCGCGGGCCAGTGCCACCCCCCCTTCCCCGACAACCTCGGCGACTACATCACCGACTACTTCACGGGCTGCCCCGCCTGAACGGCGCCATCACCCCGCCACCCTTCCCCAAAACGCAACACGCCGCCCTGGCTCACCATGGTGGGCCGGGCGGCGTATCGCCAAGTGCGGTCGAGAGGAGTTGAACCTCCACGGTATTGCTACCACTAGAACCTGAATCTAGCGCGTCTGCCAATTCCGCCACGACCGCGTGGGTGCCAACCGTATGCGTTGTGCCCCGGCCCGGCAAACACGCCGCGCCAAACACACCCGCCCCGCCTCAGGGCCTCACAAACGGATTCGTCCGCTTCTCCTGACCGATCGTCGTCGGCGGCCCGTGCCCGGGATACACCACCGTCTCCACCGGCAGCGTGTACAACTTCGTGCGGATCGACCGCTCCAACGTCTCCGGGTCGCTCCCCGGAAAATCGCTGCGCCCCACCGACCCGGCAAACAGCGTGTCGCCCGCGATCAGCGTCTTCGCCGCGCCGCAATACAGCCCGATCCCCCCCGGCGAGTGCCCCGGCGTGTGCAGCACCCGCCACTCCGTGCCCCCCAGCCTCAGCGTCTCGCCATCGCGCAGCAACCGATCCGGCGCGGCACACACCACCGGAAATCCCGCCAGCGCCGAAAGATTCGCCTGCGGGTCGGTCGGCCAGTGCGCCTCGGCCTCGTGGATCAGGATCGGCAGCCGCGGATACGCCGCCCGCACCTCGTCCACGCCCGCGATGTGGTCGAGGTGCGCGTGCGTGAGAATGAGCAGTTCGGGCGTCAGCCCCAGCCGCTTCACCTCGCGCACGATCGCGCTGCCCCCGAACGAGGCATCCACGATCCAGCACGCCCCCGCGCCGCCCGCCGCCACGATGTAGCAGTTGGTCGCGTACGGGCCCAGTTCTAGGCCGCGCACGCACACGGCGGGCTCTGGACGCGGGGACTCGGGCCGGGGGAGCTCGTGTTGGTGGGGTCTGAATGGGCCGGATTCGGTCAAAAAGGGCTCCGAACAACTTCGCCTGACGGTCGATAGACTAGGGCCGTTCCCGCTTGCTGGAGCCGTCCCCGATGGCCGCAAAAGAACCCGACATGTTCGCGCGTGAGCACGAAGAGCAGGCCTCCTCGCGCCACGAACGCCTGCGCGCGGTCCTGCTCGTCGCCGTGGTCGCCACCGGTCGCGGGGTCGACCACGCCGTAGCGACTGGTCTCCTCCATGGGCACCTCCATCACCGCGACCACCGAGGCATGGGTCCGCTGGTAGGCATCGATGAGCTGGCCGATGCAGGGTCGCTCGGCAGCGACCACGTCGTCCGACAGGATGACCGCGAACGGCTCGTGCGCCACCAGCTCCTTG
>JAUMHO010010188.1:0-11242 GCA_032360965.1 Ulva armoricana | reverse complement strand
GCTTGCCCTTCAGCGGCCCCTCGAACACCTCCTTGTTGCGGCCCGTGGCGGTGGCAGGGTTGACAGCGGTGATGCGTGGCATGGCTTGGCTCCTTGGTTTGCTTCGCGCCGGCGCGAATCGCTCGCTCCGAGCGTAGTACGCTCGTGAGGCCCTATGTGTGCGATGCCCGAATGTGCTCCGACGTTTCGCGCGGCATCCGCAGGGGTTGGCCGCCCGCCGCGCGTCCGCCTCTTCACCGACACCCTCGCCGATGTCAACGGCGTCTCGCGCTTCATCCTCGACATGCTCCGCCTCGCCCGTGAACGCGGCCACGACCTCGGCGTCGTCGCCAGCACCCGTCGCCCCCTGCCCCCCACAGCCCCGGGCATCGCCAACCTCGCCCCACTTTGGGCACGCCCCATGCCCGGCTACGCCAACCTCGATCTGGCCGTCCCACCACCCGGGGCCGTCCGCCGCCATCTGCTCATCGACCCGCCGGACGTGATCCACATTTCCACGCCCGGCCCCGTGGGCTACGCGGCGTGGCGTACCGCACGCAGCCTGGGTATCCCGATCGTCGCCACCTATCACACCGATTTTCCCGCGTACGTGGACCACCTCTTCGGCGATGCCGCGCTCACGTGGTGCGCCCGGCGCGCCATGCGGGCCTTCTACTCGCGCTGCGATCTGGTGCTCACACGCTCCGCCGCGTACGCACGCGTCGTGAAAGACCTGGGCGTCCACTGCTCCCGCATCCACGCCCTGCGCCCGGGCACCAACACCGCCACCTTCAACCCCCAGCATCGCGGCGCGGCGGTGTGGGAACACCCGGGCACAAGTGCAGGTCGCGCCGCGATCACCCGCGTGCTCTACGTCGGCCGCGTCAGCATCGAGAAGAACCTGCCCCTGCTCGCCGCGGCATGGCGCACAGCAACCGCCCGCCTCAAGGCCGCATCGCTCAACGCCGAACTCGTGATCGTCGGCGACGGCCCCTATCTCCCGGCCATGCCTGCCGCGCTCGCGGGCACCCCGACGCGGTTCCTGGGCTTCCGATCGGGCAGCGACCTCTCCCGCCTCTACGCCTCCGCCGACCTCTTCGTGTTCCCTTCGGCCACCGACACGCTCGGCCAGGGCGTGCTCGAGGCCCAGGCCTCCGGCCTGCCCGCGCTGGTGAGCGACACTGGGGGCCCACGCGAGATCATCCGTGCCGACCGCACGGGCCTGGTGCTGCCGGCTCACGACCCCTCCGCGTGGGCCGACGCGATCGTGGCGCTGGCGTTCGACCACGAGCGACGCACGCACATGGCCGCCGCGGCGGCCTCCCACGGCCAAACGCGCACCATCGAGGCCAGCTTCGAGCACTTCTGGCACTTACACGAACGCGCGGCGGGCTGGCACGCGCCCACCCCTTCCCCTACCATCCGCCCGCCATGCCCCAGATCACCATCGACGGCCGCGTGCACCAGTTCACCCCCGGCCAGATGATCATTCAGGTCGCCAACGCCGCTCAGCAGGCGATCCCTCAGTACTGCTACCACGACGGGCTCTCCATCGTCGCCAGTTGCCGCATCTGCCTCGCCGAGGTCTGGATGCCCAACAAGCAGACCGGCAAGCTCGAGCCCTACATGGGCGGCAAGCTCATGCCCACCTGCCAGACCGCCTGCATGGACGGCATGGTCGTCTACACCGACTCGCCCAAGTCCGTCGCCAACCAGAAGGCGGTGATGGAATACCTGCTCATCAACCACCCGCTCGACTGCCCCGTCTGCGACCAGGCCGGCGAGTGCTTCCTGCAGGATTACTCCTACGAGTACGGGCGCGGCCAGTCCCGCTTCGAAGAAACCCCGGTCAAGCAGCCCAAAAAAGACCTCGGCCCCCACGTCTACCTCTACGCAGACCGCTGCATCATGTGCACCCGCTGCGTCCGCTTCACGCGCGAGGTCTCCGGCACCGCCGAGCTGCTCGTCTCCGGGCGCGGCAACCGCGAAGAGATCGACGTCTTCCCCGGCCACCCCATCGCCAACGAGCTCTCCGCCAACGTGGTCGACCTCTGCCCCGTGGGCGCGCTCCTCGACAAAGACTTCCTCTTCGCCCAGCGCGTCTGGTTCCTCAAGAGCACCCCCTCCATCGACGGCCTCACCGCCTCCGGCGACAACCTGCTCATCGAGCACAACGAGGGCAAGGTCTACCGCGTCAAGCCGCGCACCAACATGGCCGTCAACAAGTGGTGGCTCACCGACGAGGTCCGCTACGGCTGGAAGTTCATCCACCGCGAAGACCGTCTGAACACCCCCCGCCGCCGCCAGTTCGGCACCCAGGTCGATACCGACTTCGAACGCGCCACCCGCGAGGCCGTCGAGGGCCTCAAGCGCGCCTCCTCCTCGGGTAAACGCATCGGCCTGCTTGTGAGCCCCATGCTCTCCTGCGAAGAGGCCTTCATCCTCGGCAAGGCCATCCAGGCCGTCGATGCCAACGCCTTCCTCGGCGTGGGCCCGATCCCCATCCAGGGCCACGACAAGCTCTTCCCCACGGGTGCCAGCGAGAGCGACCCAAAGACCTTCAAGATGTACGCCGAGAAGTGCCCCAACTCGCGCGGCGTCCGCCGCGTGCTCGAAGCCCTCAGCAAGGCCTCCCCCCACAAGGGCTACGTCGCCAACTTCGATCAGTTCACCAGCCAGCTCCGCTCCGGCGAGATCGCCGCGGCGGTGCTGACCGGCAACTACCCCAGCGACTGGACCACCGATGCCCTCCTCACCGCGCTGGGCAACGCGGGCTCTGGTGGTAGTGCTTCTGGTGGGGCGGACGTCCCGTCCGCCCACTCTACAGGCCGCGCCTTCTGCGTGGTTCTCGACACGCTCCCCTCCCGCCTCACCGACCGCGCCGACATCCTCCTCCCCGGAGCCACCTGGGCCGAGAAGGCTGGCTGCTTCGAGAACGCCAAGAGCATGATCCAAGCCTTCGAGCAGGCCATCGCCCCTTTCGATGGCGCACGCGCCGAGGGCCAGATCGCCACCGACCTGCTCCGCGCCGCCGCGGGCGACCCCGCCCTCGCCGCGGCGGGCCTGTGCACTCGCTTCAACGCCGCCCACACACGCACCGCCATGGCCAAACACCACGCCGACCTGGGTGCCTTCGCCACCACCGTCAGCGCGGCAAGCGTGCCGGTGGAGCAGGTGGCGGATATGCAGGTTGTGGAGTTGTAGCTGACCTAGAACAAATCACCCTGACCTTGCCGGTCCTTCCGCACCGCCTTGTTCCAGAAGTCCAAGCCACGATCATTGCGTGATGCGTAGATGATGCGATACAGCGGCTTGCCCTTCGCGGCCATCGTGTGCTGCCGAAACACGGTGTATTTTAGGTGCTTTTTCAATTGCTCGATGAACTCGTTGGCGAAAAACTCGCGCGTCCTGAATCCATCGCGGTTAAGCAACTTGCTCCAGCGGTCCCTCCATCCCGAGCCATCGCCCAGCATTCGGTCCATCTTGTGCTCTGGAACTGCCTCGTAGAGATCAACGTTTCGAGCCGCATCGACCGCATCCGCAAAGAGCACCAAGAGATCAACGGCGCGGCCCGTGCACAGCGCGCGCAGTGAATCGAACTCGATGTCCAAGCCGGGCGGATCAATAAACGCGAGCGTCAGGCTCCGAGGAGGCAGTGCCTTGGCAATTGCGTGAACCAGTTGATTGCAGTCACCGCGATGCATGTGAAACCGGGACTTGGCCGGGGACAACTTCATCCTCGCCTCGCACGCATCCGCCGAGACCGTATCTAGTTCCGCGAGGTGGATTACTTCGAATGGCTTCGGTGCGTGTGCCGCAATGAGCGCAGAACCGGGAAGCCGCTGGCCCGTTTCTCGTACCTTGCAGATGCCCGGTCCGGCAAATAGATCGACATAGGCAAGTCCCGCCCTCCAGCTCGGGTTTCCGACCATCGCGGTCGTCGTGATACTGAGGTACTCATGCCAAAAGAAGAGCTTGTCCGCAGTCCATGAGCCGCAGTCCCGGAATGCAAGCCCATCGTCGGCCTTCGCCATCTCAAGCAAGGACGGCCAGCGGCTCTTCACTGACATGATCTTGCTCCTGGGGCATCTCGTTCCACACCCTTCGATCAAGCCTCCGCCCGGTTTCACACTTTCGCACCCCACCCCACTGCTTGAAGAAGAAGGCCACGTCGCGCTCGTTGCACCGGTCGCGGATTTCTCGAACCCACTCGGCTTCCATCGGCCGCGCACCCGGTCCGCTCTCGCCGCCGACGATCACCCAGTCGATTCCATCCACCGGCAGCTTGGGTATCCGTCCGAGCAGCGGTTCGACCGACAGGAACTTCGTGCTGGCTTGGCGCACCTTCGTCAGCGTGTCAACCCGGTGGGTGTACATCACGCTCTCCACGCTCGTGCCCAGCCAGATGTTGGACGACCACGACAAGTCCGGCGCTAGTTGCTGCGCCCGCTCCGGCCTTTTCGTGAGCACCTGAAACGTGTGCCAGTGCGCTCGGTTCATCACATCGAAGCACCTTGCAATAAACTCGGGCGGCACGCCCTCGTGAAATAGGTCGCTCATCGAGTTCACGAAGATTCGCTTGGGCTTGCGCCAGCGCAGCGGCACATCCAGCATGTCCGGATCGGTATTGATCTTGCCGGCGAACACCGGTCGCCCATCCGCTGCACGCTTCGCAGTCCCTGCGTACTTCTCACCGGTCTTCCCACCCACCGTCGCCAAGCGCAGCGCCATCCGCGCTGCGTAGCAGTTCAGGCACCCCGGCGACACCGGCGTGCACCCGGCCACAGGGTTCCACGTTGCATCGGTCCACTCGATTGACGATGCCTGCGCCATGTGCTGCTCCCAGACCTACCAAACAAAATACAACCTGTTCTCGGCGTTGTCAACCCCCCGCCTTGAAATCACGGCACATGCCCGCCCGGGAGCCTTCCCGGCCGAGGGTCGCTACGCCCACCCATACACTCGCCCGCGCATGAACGGCCCCGGCTTCACCAACACGGTCATCGTCGCCGTCGTCGTCTTCCTCGTCGTCTCGCTCGGGGCGGGCGTCTTCTTCTGGTGGCGCTCCATGTACGGCGTCTGGAGCCTCAAACGCCGACAGAACGCCGCTCAATCCCCCGACACCACCGCCGACGGCTCACCCATCGTCATCATCCCCGGCGCCTTCGACGCGGCACCCGCACCGCACTCTGGCCACGGTGCCGCGGGCCGTGGCCACCGCGCGCCCGGCGACACGCCCGCCGCGCCCCACCACCACCACCACACCGCCACCGATGCCGACGCGCCGTGGGCAGCGCCCGACCACGCCGGCCACGACGCCGGTGGCCACGGCGGGTTCGACTCCGGCGGTGCATCCTTCGACGCGGGCGGCTCCGGCGACGCCGGTAGCGGCGGTGGAGACGCCACATGAGCATCGAGGCCCTCGGCCGCAACGCCCCCTGGCAGGAGCGCCTCGTCGAGATCGACGCGCTCATGCGCGACATGTCCACCCACACCGACCCGCAGGCGATGGTCGATGCCTTCGGCACGCGCATCCGCGCCATGTACGGCAACGACGGCTACGTCTCCCTCAGCCGCCGCGACCTCCCCGCCCCCTTCTACCGCATCACCCGCTGGCACGGCTGGGGCGACCGCGAGCTCGACCCGTGGAAGAACCGCGACAAGCTCCCCGTCCTGCAGGGCGGCCTCCTTGGCGAACTCCTCTACGACGGCAAGCCCCGCCTTATCGAAGAGCTCCGCCTCGATCCCGCCGACCCCGGCCACCGGTACCTCGCCGGCATGCGCACCGCCCTCGCCATGCCCCACTACGAGCGCGGTCAGACCATCAACATGGTCGTCTCCCTCCGCAAGCAGCCGCGCGGCATCCCCTTCGAGGCCATCCCCGAGCTCGTCTGGATCTCCAGCCTCTTCGGCCGCGCCACCGGGTCGCTTGTCCTCTCCCGCCGGCTCGCCGAGGCCAACACCGCGCTCGAACACGAGATGCAGGTGGTGGCCGACATCCAACGCTCGCTCCTCCCGGCCCACCTCCCGCAACTCCCCTCGCTCGACCTCGCCGCCGAATACCGCCCCTCCACCAACGCCTCCGGCGACTACTACGACTTTTTCCCCCTCGCCGACGGCCGCCTGGGCATGCTCATCGCCGATGTCTCCGGCCACGGCACGCCCGCGGCGGTGCTCATGGCCATTCTCCACGCCATCGCCCACATGCGCCCCGGTGAGCCCGACCCGCCCAGCCACGTCCTGCGCGACCTCAACGCCGCGCTCGCCGCGCGCTACACCATGACCAGCGGCACCTTCGTCACCGCCTTCTACGGCGTGTACGACCCGCGCTCGCGCCGCCTCAGCTACGCCAGCGCGGGCCACAACCCCCCGCTCCTGCTCGACGGCCGCACCGGCGCCGTCGGCCGCCTCGACCGCGCCCAGGGCCTGCCCCTGGGCGTGCTCGACGACACCACCTACCCCGACGCCAGCACACCCCTCGACCCCCGCGACACGCTCGTCCTCTACACCGACGGCATCACCGAGGCCCACGGCCCGCGCGGCACCGGCATGTTCGGCGAGGCCCGCCTCCAGGAAACCATCTACCGATGCGCCAAGGTCGCGCCCCTCTCGGGCGCGCAGGGCGTGATCGACGAGATCATCCGCGACGTGGACACGTTCGCGGCGGGCACGCCCGCGGCCGACGACCGCACGCTCGTGGTCGGCCGCGTGCGCTAGCCGCCCACTACCCTTGGCCCGTGCCCCGCTACAAGCTCACCATCGCCTACGACGGCACCGACTTCTGCGGTTGGCAGAAGCAGGAACCGCTCGCGCCGACGAACCCCGAGCGTGAGCGAGAGGCGGAAAGCGCACCAGCCGCATTCGCCCCGTCCACGCCGCAGATCGAGTCCACACGCGAGGGCCGCGTCGCCCTCCGCACCGTGCAGGGCGTGGTCGAGCGTGCCCTCCGCGAAGTGGCTCGTGAGCCTGTCGAACTCATCGGGGCAAGCCGCACCGACTCGGGCGTACACGCCAGGGGCCAGGTCGCGGCGTTCACGTGCGAACCCCGCGCGCACGCGCCCGCGGATGCCACGCCGCTCGACGAGCCCCGCCACGGCGGCTGGCCGCTCTCGCGCGGCACAAGCCGGCTCGTCGCCGCGATCAACTCGCGCCTGCCAGAGGATGTCGTGGTCGTGTCCGCCGAGCACGCCGACAACCACTTCGACCCCATCGCCCACGTCAGCAGCAAGGGCTACTCCTACACGTTCCATGTCTCGCCGCTGCGCCCGCTCTGGGACCGCCGCACCGTTCATCACATCTGGAACCCCTCAGGGCTCGACGTTGATGCCATGAACGCCGGCGCGGCACACCTGGTCGGCGAGCACGACTTCGCGGCCTTCGCCGCGGCGGGCCACGGCCGCCTCACCACCGTCCGCACCGTGCACGCCCTCAGCGTGACGCGCGAGTCGCCCGAGCGTGTCGTGCTGCGCATCTCGGGCAGCGGCTTCCTGTGGAACATGGTGCGCATCATCAGCGGCACGCTGATGGAGGTGGGCCTGGGCCGGCGTGCCGCGGCCGATGTTCGTGCCGCGCTGGAGTCCCGCGACCGCACGAAGGCCGGACCGACCCTACCCCCGACGGGCCTGTGTTTGGAGTGGATCAGGTACAACGAGACGCGAAGCGTGAGCGAGCGTCCGGGCTCGACATGAGCACCCTCGGCTACTTCATCACGTTTCACACCTACGGCACCTGGCTCCATGGGCATGAGCGCGGGTCGGTCGACCCGAAACACAATCGTGCCGGCACACCGTACGTCGCCCCGTTGCCCGCTCTCATGGAGCGCGACTCTGGCAACCTCTCTCATCCGGCGTTCACGCTCGGTGTCGAGGCCCGCGAGATCGTCCAGACGACCATCGCCAGTGTGTGCGACCGGCGGGCATGGTCCGTCAAGGCACTCAATGTTCGCACCACTCACGTGCATGTCGTGGTCTCGGGCACGGCACTGCCCGAGCGAATCATGAACGATCTCAAGGCGTGGTCCACGCGACGCCTCCGAGAGGCGGGGCTCGTAGCGGCAGATGAGCGCGTGTGGTCGCGCCACGGCAGCACCCGATGGCTGAACACTTCGGTCTCGCTGGCGCGTGCGATTGAGTACACGCTGTACGAGCAGGGCCCGCCTCTCGACTGAGCGACGCTCGCTTACGCTTCGCGTCTCGTTGAGGCACGACTCGTCGATGCGCATCCTCCACATCTCAACCCGGCTCATCCTCGGCGGCTCGCAAGAGAACACCGTGCTCTCCTGCGAGGGTCAGGCACGCCTGGGCCACGAGGTGCACCTCGCCTTCGGTCCCATCTACGGGCCGGAGGGCTCCCTCCTCGACCGCGTGCGGGCGTTCCGCACTGCCGACGGGCACCGCATCACCACCCACATCGTGCCCGACATGATCCGCGCCATCCACCCGCTCCGCGACTGGCGCGGCTATGGCCAGCTCATCTCCCTCATCCGCACGCTCAAGCCCGACGTGGTGCACACGCACTCCAGCAAGGCCGGAGTCATCGGGCGTGGCGCGGCGTGGGCGTGCCGCTCGCCCGCCGTCGTTCACACCATTCACGGGCCACCCTTCTACCCAGGGCAGAACCCGCTGGTGCGGCGGCTCTACATCGAGTCGGAGCGCTACGCGGCACGGCGCTGCCACGCGATCGTCTCCGTGGCCGACGCGATGACGAGCCAGTACCTCGCCGAGGGCATCGGCCGCCCGGCGCAGTACACCACGGTGCGTTCGGGGATGGAGGTGGAGACGTTCCTGCACGCCGCGCCGGGTGAGGATCGCGCGACGAAGCGTGCCGCGCTGGGGTTGAGCGGTGCGGACTTCGTCGTGGGGACGGTGGCGCGGCTTGCGCACCAGAAGGGCCATGACGACCTTCTCGATGCCCTCGCTCTGGACCTGAAGAGCAACCCGCGCTGGAAGCTCCTTTGGGTGGGCGATGGGTGGTGGCGCGAGCGGCTCATCACCAAGGCGCGAGGCGCGGGCCTCGCCGTCGCCGAGCTCGACCGCGGCGGGGCGAGCGGGAGCGGTGTCGCTGCCGCGCAGCTTCTCATCACGGGCTTGGTGCCGCCCGAGCGTGTGCCGGGCTTCATGCGGGCGATGGACGTGCTCGCCCACCCGAGTTCTCGAGAGGGCTTGCCGCGCACGGTGCCGCAGGCGCTGTTGTGCGGGACGCCGGTGGTGGCGTACGACGCGGACGGGACGCGCGAGGCGTGCCTTGATCCGTCGGTGGTTGGCGCGGCGGATTCCACAGGACGGCTGGTGCCGCTGGGCGATCGGGCGGGGCTGCGTGAGGCGCTCGGGTGGATGGCCGCGCACCCCGAAGAGCGCGCCGCCATGGCCGAGCGCGGGCGGGCGTGGTGCGCTGGCGCGTTCAGCGTGGAGGCGATGGTGAGCGGCCTGGAGGCGGTGTACGCGCGGGCCGTGGGGCTGGCGCGTGAGGGTTTTGGTGAGCGTGCTCAAGCCGCGCGGTCTTCTGCCCGAGAAGACTGACGCGGCGCGGCACGCCGCCGGGGAGGACGGCGTGCCGTGTCGTTTCTCTTTGCAAGTGCTCAGACGCCGAGGTCTTTGAGCAAGCGCTCCAGCGCGATATCGAGCTTGTCGGGGTGGAGGTATTCGCCCGCGGCGAGCGCGTTCCTCACGTTGTCCACCTTGTCCTGGCGGAGCGGCCGGTCCGCCGCGCTGGCGTTCTGGGCTTCGCTGGAAATCTCGACCGTGTCGGCCTGGCGCGACGCACCGGACTGGGAGGAGATAGCACCGTCGTCTCCGCCTGGAGCGCGGTGCTGCACGGGGCGGGAGAGGCCGAGGGAAGAGAGACCGTTGAGGGCGCTGAGCGACGACATGCGATGGACTCCACCGATTGCGACCCGGGTCCCGCTTCCAGCGGACACGGGATCGGACCATGAGATAAGGGGCGCAAACCCCGGCATCCATGCCGAGCCCGCGTGCGAAAGGGCCGAGAACCACTGGTTGTCTTGACTTCTGGGACTGTCGGAACCGCGATCCCCATGTGTATCGACTAAACTCTCTCGGACCATGAGCGGAAGCGGTTTTTCCGCACAGACCGCATAACTCCTCTCGCTGCAAGGATTTATGATGCCGCCACGCGTGCCCGAGCGCTCCCCCTGTCTGCGTGGTTTTGCGTTTGCGCTTCTTGCGCTGGCGGCGCTTGCGCTGGGCGAAGTTGCGCCGGGCGCAAGCGGTGCGTGGGTGTCGATGGACGCAACCGGGCAGCCGGCGCGCGTGAACCCGGGCGAGGGGCGCGAGGTGTTTGCGCCCAAGAAGCCGCCCATACCTCCCGCCACGGCACCGGGCGATGCGAAGAGCCCGGCGAGCACGCCGCGCTCGGACACGGGGCCCAAGGCGTGGTCGATCGTGCTGGCCTCGTTTCGTGAAGGGACGGACGACGAGCAGCGCAGCGCGGCCGAGCGTGCGCTGGGCAAGATCAAGACGGTTCCGGGGCTGGAGGGCGCCCTGCTGGGCACGCGCCCCAAGGCGGTGCTGGTGCTGCTGGGCGCGTTTGCCGACCCCGGCGCGGCTGACGCGCAGGCCCTGCTGAAGCGGGTTCGCGAGACGACGGCGGAGGGGAGCAAGGTGTTCGCCAACGCGTTCTTCACGCCGCCGGCCGAAGAGGTGAACCTGGGCGCGGCCGGAGCACAACCTGCTGACGGCGCGCGATCAGTACGGGCGGCGTGCCGCGGCGACGTTGCAGATCTGCGTGTACGGCCGGCGCGACCTGGACAAGCCGGGCGAGAACGAGCTGGCCGAAGCACGGCGCGCGGCGGAGGACGCGGCGGCGGCCTTGCGACGCGACGGCGAGCTGGCGTTCTACTACCACGGGGCGCGCATGAGCACCGTGACGGTCGGCGTGTTCAGCGAGGATGAACTCAAGCCGGGCGCTTCGCCCGCGCTGGACGCGCTCAAGAAGCGCTACCCGCACAACCTGTACAACGGCAGCGGCATCAGGGAGAAGGCCCGCAAGGGAGGGGCCGACCTGGGGCTGCAGAAGAGCGAAGTGGTGGCGATACCCGTGAAGTGAGGTGGGGGGATCGGAAAGAAGTGGCAGCGTGGCCAAGTGGCTGAGTGGTTGAGTGGACGCGGGGGAAGGTGTCTGTTGACCGCGTGGCTTGGCGGAGGACCGGCAAACCGCGGCACCGGCTCGCATCGATCGCCGCGGCGGCGATCGAAGGGACGGCGAGGGCCGCTCGCACCGATCGTCGGAGGAACCGACGATCGGT
>JAUMHO010010177.1:0-11061 GCA_032360965.1 Ulva armoricana | reverse complement strand
TAAATACAACTCGGCTGATTGGGTGGTCTGATTCGAGACCTGTACGCTGTGGCGTGATGCACCTGTGACCGTGCCCCCCTTCGATGTAAATACAACTCGGCTGATTGGGTGGTCTGATTCGAGACCTGTACGCTGTGGCGTGATGCACCTGTGACCGTGCCCCTCTTCGATGTAAATACAACTCGGCTAACATAAGTCGTTTGATTTAGCCTCAACCGAGCTCCTTGGCGGGGACTAAGAGTGAGTTGGTGGGGCAGGCCCGCAGGGAACAAGTGATGCAGCTGCACCGCTGTGTTGTGCATATGACGTGGCCTGCCCCAGGTGCGGCACGCCCATGGTGGTGACCAGCCCCGTTTATGATCGAACTTGTCGTACCTGGGGATTAACGGGGGACGTCCCGTGCAGTGCCCCTCTGGCACATAGATCTGTGCACAGGTAATATGCGATGCACACAGCACCTGATGAGGTCTGCGTACTCGCATGTAGCAGGTGTACGCAACCGTTCAGGTAGACCAGTCGTCCGGATCGACATCGGATGCGGGTTGCGGTTGCAAGGAGTCTTGGTTGTCCACCGCTCCAGTTGACATGGGCAACAGATATCTCTGCAGTACTGATAAATGATATGTGGAACCGATCAGCCCTGTCGACGTCATTCGCTCTGCGCAGTGTTGGGACAGTGACAGTCCGCATTGCTGATCAGCCACCGGACTGGATCCGGACGGGCACATCTATTGTATCAAGACTATTTCATTTCTTTCTTTACCCATGCTGTCCACCAGACGTCGCTGGAAACGCAACGTCGGCTCTATGCCTGGATTCAACGTGCCGCGCGATGATGCAGCATGATTTGTCCAAACTCCCAGAGTTGTTCGGCATGCGTACTGTCAGGCAAGGCTGACTCGTGTGCGCCAAGCGGGGCCCAGTCTTTTTTCTCAAACGAGAGCAAGGAAATGCTCGTGGATGTTTGCTGTTTACGGACTGAGGGGCACAGCCTCGTGGCGCGTGTACGTTGTCCCGGAACAGACTGTCACACAAGTCACGGCATTCATAATTCTGGGAAAACTTGTGGCACTGCTGGTGAATAACGTTCAAAGCTGTGCCGACATGCAAATCAGGAGCAGCGGAAGCATGAGGCGCCGGTGAGTAGCCGCAGGCTAGCAGCTGCAAGCTCATACGCGCGCTGTCCCAGTGTGATGCAGCCATCGCAAGGCTGGTGCACGACTGGTGAAGTAATCGGGTTTACCTGGTGATGAGCATGGGATGACAAGAGGTACCATGTGCATACAGAACAAGTTCGAGCAGTTCAGACCTTGAACACACAGTGTTTGCTGAGCATTACACAGCATGAGCAGGCATTACACACCCAAACGCCAAGCTGGCCAATTTCTGGCTCGCACCATGCTGTGGGGTATGTCACCAACAGATCATCCACTGGCAAGCACTGTTGGCACTATCATTACACACTGCCAGGTTCCATCACCATGAGCACCAACACATTGCAGTGTTGCCTTCCAGTGGGAACTGCAACGTTCATGCATATGCAGGGAGACCTGTGTGTGCCTGCCAGTAGCTGCCCCACCTTCCCTGCTTGATGCAGACTTTGATGCAACATCGAATTTGTGGGAACATTAGCGAATCAACGGAATGTGACACCGTTGATTCAACCTGTTTGGCCAAGACGGGCCAGTGTGTTTCACCTGGAATAAAAAAAAAAAAGAAAAGAATGAAAAAAAAAGGCATCTTGCCTAACCCAAACGGGCATAGGCCACAGCACCCCTACTGGTAGGGGCGGACAGGTGCAAGACGGGCGCAGGAGGGGGCACAACTACAGGGGCAGCAACAAGCGGGTGCGCCTCAATGCGGAGCCACGATTTCAGGGCAGACCAGTCAGGTAGACACAAGCCGCGCAGAACAGGTGCAGGAAGAGGCTCTCGACCAGATGGATGGCTTCGGAAGCGTCCACCCGACCAGAACGCCACTTGCGGCCCAAGCCAGGGCAACTGATCAGGACAAGCATCGATGGTGTCAACATTCGAGTCTGCAAAATTGAAAACCTGCTACAGCCACGCGGAGCATGTACGGGCTGTCATCCCAGAATTCGGGGCCAGTGAGTCCACAGGCTGGTGTTGCCATGCATACGCTGTGTGCCGGGTCAAGGTCCTTGTAGGATATGGCGAATAAGTGTCACATTTACATTTACATGCGCCGTGTGCCACGTGGTGCAGACAAGGGCCACTCGGTTGCCGACTCCGGTCCAAGCATCCAGAACAGCTGCCCTTTCCAGCCCACCATGCGCAGAGCCTGCCCCCAGTCATCACGCCGAAGCACGCGGGACCGGGAGGCCCCCGCGGTGACCCTTCCGGAGGTTCTGCCCCGGCGGACGCGGTGTCACTCCGCCACGCCCCACACGGTGACACCCTGCTCGGCGACTCAGGCCCTGCTAGCGTGAGGCAGTGTAGGATCATGGTCATGCCATCTTGCCTACGAAACTGTGGTTTGGCAGATGTACTGTCTGGGACGTGCCCCCGAAAAGTCACTCCAGCCGCCACGCACTAGTGTGCTGGGACCCGGGGGCCGCCGCCTGATGGCCATGGTGGATCGAGGCCCACGTGGCTGTTCCCCTCCCTGGCGCGCGCCTGCGGCGAAGGGTGCACACATCCGGCTGACCGGAGCTGGTCAGCGCGGCATCACCCGACCGTGTGGCGCCTCATGCCTGCGCCTCGTGGAGCCGGCCATGCCGGGCGCAGCACGAGTGCGCAGGGGCCTGTGCCGCCCTTGACCGGCATCGCTACTGCCAAGCATCTCTGTACCGGCAGCAGCAGTAGCTCCGGCGTACGCATGCATGGGCGATGGGCACGATGCGGATGTGTGGGGATGCGTGGCGCGCGATCCATTCATTCCACCGCCGCTATGCGGCTCTCTTGTAGGAGGCAGAGTGTGCAACGCGACAGTGTATGCACACTGAGCACTCGCTGCAGCTGGCATGAAAGGGGGGCCATCATGCTGCTGAACAATGCCTGGAAGAGATAGCCAAACCCAACTTATTTAAAAAATATAGTTGCTTTTTAATTTAAATGGCATCGGACATCACGCGAAAACCCAAACGGGTGTTGGCCACAGCACCCCTGCCGGTACGGGTGGACAGGCGTAACACGGGAGCAGCAGGGGGCACGACTTCAGGGCAGACCATTCGGGCAAACGCAGGCCGCGCAGAACCGGTGCAGGAAGAGGCTGCCGAGTGCACAAGTGGGAGGTGGCGCTCGGGGTGTCTGGAGCGACTTCGGGACGAGTGTGGAAGTGCGCGAGAGGCGTCATTGCGATACATGGGAGGAGGAGCCTGGCCGCCGCGTATGGGATGATGCGGTGGCCTCACGTTGGACGAAAGCTAAGAGGGCAGCCGGGGGCGAACGACGCCACAGCCTCTGACGCGTAAAACAAAAAAAACACAACTCGGGCATCACGCCAAACCCAAGCGGGCATCGGCCACAGCGCCCCCACTGGTACGTGGCTGAATGCAAGCCGGATCCTGCAGCCTTGTGCGCGTGAGGAGCGGTGGTGTGCGTCGTGATGTGGCAGCCCCTCCGCCGCAATGCTGACTGCTGCCTTGTGGCTGTCTTGCTGTGTTGGGCAGTCATGGTTTCTTGATACAGAAAATCGGATTTGTCAGGTACCTTGTTTGGCGCATGACCCTGAAAATCAACCTACCCGCCCGAAAAATCCGGCTTGTCGCGAGCGGCTGTCTTGTGGTTCGGGTCGCTGTCAGGGTGCCACCAGGTGCGGCCTGCTCCTGGTTAACACAGGCTCCACGTGTATAGGTACACGAATGGGCCCACGCGAGTAGTGGGGCACCGGCAGGCATGGCGAGCCCACACGGCGGATCCTGGCATCGCCTCATTGCGCGCATGTGGTCTGCTGCCAAAACTCATATTCAGCCAGGCACGTGCCAGTCCACCACCGCACAGTACCCTGGCTCTGTGCCAGCCATCCCTTACACGGCACTACTCCCGGCGCTGCCAATCCACCATACCACGGTCCCCTGGCTCTTTTCTGGCCATCCCTTACAAGCATCCCTTACAAGCCACCACTGCCGGCTCTGCCAGAGCAAGGCTTGTTCCAGCTTGTTGGGCGGTCCACTGCAGTCAGCACCGGCGATGGCGCCAGCGCAGCATGTCGCACTGCAGCTCGCTCGCTGCAGATGCCAGGGCTGAGGCCCTCTCGGCCCGCCTGCCAACAGCCACCTCGGCCTTCCCTCAGCTGAACAGCGTGACTCTGGTGGTTGTAGGCAGTGGTGGTGCATTCCGGAGGCAGCAGCCGAGATGTGCTGACCTGTCGGGCGTGCCCCGCCCGACACCACCACAACAGCGACACCACTACAAGTATGTAAAACCATAATCATAATGATAGTTACAAAAAAAGATTCTCGTTTATGAGAACAGCTGTTCTCATAAACAGCGACACCACGAGAGTAGCGGCAACTGGCAACCCCCGGTGCTGCTTTCCAGCCCCTGCACCTACAAACACCTCCGCCAGGACGTTGCACGCACTGATGCGGTTCGGTTGGTCGGAGGGACAGGGGCGGCGGCGGCGCACCTGCAGCCAGAAGTGGCTCAGCTACGAGGCCCACACATCCTCGCCACGGCCCAGTGAGTGGCCTGTAGCATGCTCTGCTCTGCAGCGGGATCCATGGCCATGCAGCCCTGGTGCAGCCCTGAAATGACAGTCCGGCAGGTGCCATGGCCTTGTGGTGGCGAGGACATCCACTCTGGTGCCTCCTTGATTTGGTAAGACAGCACCTTGATTCGGTAAGATAGCACCTTGACTTGGTGAGGTAGTTTGCCAAATTTCACGGTGCGAGTTTCCATGAGAATCCGTCGCGGTCACCGCTCCATCTGGATCTGTGGCGCAGCAGTGCTTGTACAAAGTGAGGGTCAAGACACAGGCAGCAAATTCCCACTCACTAGCGGCTGCCAGGTGCTAGATGCAGGCCACAATGCACACTGGCGTGAACTTTGAGTAAACTTTGAGTAAATTTTGCGCAGCCCTGCCGAACATGGATGCTGCGCACGTCATGCACCCTCCCCTCCCGCAGCCCGCCCTCAGCCCCTGATTTGTAATGCCTGAAACTTCTCCCGGTGCACACTGACTTCATTGTGTGACAGCTACGCCATCACACTCACCAGGCCCTGCAAACAATGAACTTTCCAGGGCCAGACACACAGGAGCATGCGGGGATGCCTGCCCGGGTGTTTCGTCCGATCCGTCGACCTCGTGTTTTGCCTCGGCTTGGTGGCGCCGTCTGGGCACAAGCATTAGCAACAGTGCGAGTCACCACCAGGTGAGCCCGGCTCGGCCATGATACACATGTCACCATTCAGTATGACCATTCAGAGTGGCCACTCACTGGGTCTGTCTCTCGAGGTGAGCACGCACGTTGCTAGAGGCTGCACCTGTACCCTCGACGGGAACGTTGCCTGGCGCTGCCGCTGGCATGCATTGCAGATTACAGCCGAGTGCTTCAACGTGTGGCTGCCTCTCTTTTGTACATCAGTCCTGACTCATCATCATCGCATGTGGGTCTCTGTGGTCATGAGGGTTGCCGCTGGTCTGCTCCACCTTGCATGCTGGGGCATGCTGGGGCAGGCCTGTGCCGTCAGCAGGTGAAGCATCGCCATGGTCGGGCCAAACCACAGCCAGCCCCGCCCGCCAACGCCGCAATTGCAACTCCCCTTCTGCATATTTATTTAGTGGTATACCACCACGTAGACAATGTGAAGACATGCAGAAGGAGAGGGGTCACTACACACGGCCCCTGTCTGACCCCCGACCCGTGCAAAGGATGCAAACACGGCATGCGCCACCCTTAGCCTCAGCCTTAGTTGAGCACATGCCACCGCATATGTCCCTGGGGAGTGCGAGGCACGGCGGCACGTCTGCTGAAACCTGCTGAAATCAGTGCCTTAACGCTTCGCTGGCAATCCTGAGAGCAGTGCCGTTGGGAGTGCGTCAGGCATCAGGCACTGCAGGGCAGTCTGTTTGGCATATGCGGCATTGTTGCCATGCATTCTCGATTCAAGAGCGGTCGTGCTACCTTCCACTACTGACTGTGACAGATCTGCTTGGAGCTGGCAAAGAACATGCAGACTGCTGCGAGCTCTGCCGTACACCAGTGCAGCTCTTTCACGCATCGGACCGTTCACTGCATCGCACCGTTGAATGCGGCCGCTTGGTGTCAAGTACATCTGTAGCTGTGGGAGGATTGGATGCTGCACTGTGGGAGGATTGGATGCTGCACTGTTGGAGGATTGGATGCTCCTTTGAGTGCTGATCAGACTCCCACACCCCGAGGGCGTGGCACCATCATACCAGGCACAGCCATGCTTTGGGTCTGCAGCAGAAAGCTGCTCAACGTGATGCACGTCCACTGGTCCCAGTGGTTGCTGTTCCTGCTTCTGCTCGTCATAGGTGTTGCCAGGCATCCACTGGACGTCGTATTATGCTGCAGTAGTGGGGAAGGAGACGGAAACGTCAAGCCTGCCTCATGGGTGCGGGTGCTTTGACATGCCTTTGACATAACGGACCGTGGGGAGTCATGCAACCATTCGGAAGCATGACCTGTCTGCTGCTGTGGCAGCCATTCGGAAGCATGACCTGTCTGCTGCTGTGGCAGCCATTCGGAAGCATGACCTGTCTGCTGCTGTGGCAGCCATTCGGAAGCATGACCTGTCTGCTGCTGTGGGGCAGCCATTCTGAAACATGACCTATCTGCTGCTGTGCCATTGTGCAAAGGTGCCGCAGTCAGTGGCAATGGCAAACGTGTGCACATTGCCACAGCCTGTCCTGTCCTCCTGCACCTGTCCAGCCACAAGTGTGATCAAGTGGTGACACGGCATCTCCCGAGTCGGCTTGCTGCTGCTTTGATACCCTCACAACATGTATCAGAGCCGGATCAGGACGAAAACGGCGGCGCTGAAGCTGCCCGCATCTAATGCACGGCTCAGGCCCAGGTCAAGAGCCACCGACCGTGTCATGATCTAGTCGCGAGGCCGCTTAATTTGGATCTGACGTCAAGGACGGCCGAGTGCAGACAATACAGCACCTCAGGATGCCATCAGCCCTTCGCTCTCGCCTTACGACGTGCAGTGGCGACCGCATGCGATGCTGCCCCATTTCGAGCACGGCTGACCATTCATGCAACCGCTGTACTCGCATGCGTTACTTCCGGGGTCTCTGTAAACAGCCACAATTTATGTTGTTCCCCCGACTCGCTGGTAGTGGCACTGTTACGTTCGTGAACAGGTCTAACCACGCGGAACGCCCCCGCGCCACAGATGATCAAGCGTACACTGTTATGCTCGATGCGATGCCTGCCCGCTGCTTAAGCTTTGACAATATGACCTCGCAGCAACGTGTATTATGCATCAGCGCAGAGGGGGCCAGCTGCCCGATGCATAGGCATGATTTGACACGTTCAAACGTCATTTGTGACGCGAACATAGCGTACATTATTACCGAATAAACAACAATTTTGGCAACCCTGGCGTTCATGCCTGTCAGTGTGGACTGGCGATGACGATGACCAGCGAAGCCAGCCGTCTCAGTACCGCCAGTGCAGAAGCATGAGGCTTCATCATGCAAGTTTGCGTATACGCATGCTGTAAGCAACATCGCGAGGCGTCACAATTTCAGCACAACGACATGCATGTACGTTGTTGAATTGTTACACTCAAGTATAGAACCTCTCGTGGCCACTGCGTGCTGTGACCAGTGATCGCGACCAGGGGAGCGCGGTGCCGCGATATCACACATCGCTGTTCATTATGCAGGGGCATGCATGATTCACTGCGCAACCGGAAGACGCCCGCGCGCTCCTGCTCGAAGAAGTAGATATCTGTGCCAGAAGGAGAGGGAAGGCTGTGCATGCTGGCTTGGCCACGACGCTAGACAGCTGAACCATGTTGTGTCTTCATTCATTTGCCACCGCAGGGCAGGGATCCGTGTAGAGTTGTTGCATGCTTCTGGGAAGCAAATTCTGTGTTGATCTTCTCATGTAGCTTCTGGGATGTGTTCGCGGCCATGCAAGCTGTTCTTCATCGACATTAACGGCCACAAGGCCATCGCTAGGTGCTGGCCCATTCAATACACCCCCAAATGATGACTTTCATCCCGTTCGTGTAGAATCGGGCCCAATCAATCCAGCACGGCCGTTTGCTTGGCCAAGCGCAGATCGGCCTTGGCGTCGTTTAGATCCATCGGCGTCACGAACTGAAGGCATCGCATACGCACGGTATGAATTGCTCGCTGGGAGCTATGTTGTGCTTCGTGGATCCGTATGTGCCTGCAGATCTCGTCTCCAATGCACTAGGTTTGCTCCGAGAACGCCACTCACCGCAGAGAGGATTGAGGTCGCCGCTGATGCAATCCACCTTCAGATATATGCAGGCAGTGAGATCGTGGCTAGCATGATCGTGCAGCTCCCAGTCGGCAGCGTGCGAATGGTCACTGCCCAGATGTCCGGCCCTCGTCACCGCGAATGCGAGCATGGACAGATGCCTTGAACGCAATTGACGGCTTACAATCGTAGACTTGTGCATCTCCAAAGACCTGTATCGGACTGTGAAGCTTGGAGATCTCGCAACAGCCCCGCCTGGCCCCTCGCCAGGCTGCATCAGTCGCAGCGGGCGAGAATATGCGCCAGAACAATCCTGTAGCACTAGACTGGCACGAATCAGCTTTGGACTCGATTCAGGCCCCATGCGGTGCCTTGGCAGCGTTTGCCAGGCAGGGATCCATTCTGGCGTGCGCCCAAGCGGGCGTGGGAAGCGGCGACAGCGGCACGGGCGCCCCACACTTACCAACAACCTCGAATTGCATGGTGGTAGCGATGCATGCCAACGCAGCCTATGCGATCGCACAGCGGATTCAGACGAGCTGCAGTGCGTCACAGAACAAGCAGCTGAAAGCGCTGCTGATGTACAGCTTCATGATGTCAGATACAGGATCCATTGCATCGTGCAAGTGCGCCTCCCTCTCACCTCTCATGCTCGTTCACCTGGTTCCTGGGCATGATGGCATCATGCTCACCACGTCCGCGGTTCACCGTCACCGATCTGTGCTCCGAGCCCTGCACGTGCAACGCTGACTGCGTGTACCACACCGCATCTGCTCAACACGCGCTGCACAGGCCGCTCGGGGGTGGTACAGGTCGGCGCAATCATCCACCCACCGCATGGACGCGTCGCGCCTGCCCACCTGGTTCACTGAGCTGTCTGAGGACAATGCCAAGGCGGCGACGGTGCCGACGGTGCATGCGAGCGTCCCCTCCAGCCCGTCATCTGACGCCGTCCCCGGCCAGGATGCAGCCGCAGATGAGGACAGCCCCGACCGGGCGTTCCGGCGGCTGCTCGAGCATGCGCAGCGGCTCGGCACCGGCCCGGCTGCGTCGCCGACCTCCTTCAAGCTGTACCTGCACCGCATCGCGTGCGGCTGCGGCGACGCCAACGGCGGCTGGCCGGGGGCCGGCGCAGGGTTTGGGGACGGGAGCCCCTTCGCCGGCAGCTTCATGGGCGGGGGGAGCAGCGCGTTCTACCCCCCCACCGGCGGCAGCGGGGCCGTGTCGTTTCCGTTGGGAGGCGCCGGGAGTAGCAGCCTGATCGGCGGGCCGCTCGTTCCGGGCACGAGCGGGCCCGCGAGCGGCGCAGCGGACGACCCGAGCACCGGGCTGCTCGGCGGGGGGGGCAGCGCGCGGCGGGCGCTGGAGGATCTGAGCGGCGAGGGGCTGGGAATGTCCGCAGGGGACACCGGCGGCGAGGGGGTGTCTACGAGCGACGCAGCCGGCAGCGGGCCGTGGGCGTGGGTGGACCCGTTGCTGCAGTGCGTCCACACGCTGGAGGTGTGGGCGGTGACCATCCTCGGAAGCACCGACGTGCGGGGCGCCACCGCCGCCATCGGCAAAGCGGAGGACTCGTCGCGGCGCCTCCACAGGAAAGCAAAGGTGCGGCACGCATCCCTCTGCCCCCTCCACGGCACAGCTGCCCGCCCACACACCCTCCCCGGCGATGCTCGTCGCGACGCGGAGCCGTCGCCGGAGGTTCCGGTGGCGAGCGGATCTGTGGCGACGCCCCGACCTAGCGGCCAGGGTCGCTGCGCCAGTCGGCAGCGCCGGCGTGCATCGCCGCTGCTTGCACTCAACACGATGTGCGCGTGTCCATGCCGGTCGTCACGCCGCGCCGTCCTGCTGTCCCCAGCCTGTCGCATGATCAGGCGTGCTGCGACCGCCGGCACGGCGCAGCGACACCGGAAGCCACTGGTGTGGTGCCGCAGTACAGCCACTGCCGATGCGTACGGCCGCACGAGGTGACCGGTCTCTTCCACAACCTCCTCGCGTCGCGTTGAACATACGCCCATCGTGATCAGGCCTCGGGGGGCACGGTCCCAGGGCCGCCCCCCTCACAGAGCGTGCGCTGCAGCTCGTCCGTTGAGAGTCTCGCGACGCAGCACACCTGCCGTGCCGCCCTCGGCTGCCCACGCCTGCACCCCCCCTCTTTCTATGGGCCTACACGTTGGGGCCTGTCTGACCTCTGCCCAGGGTGTGTTGCATGTGCCGCATAACACCTGTGCACGACTGTCAGGGTGTATGCATGCGGTGCATGCGTATAGCAACAGTTTCCACTGCATGCATTGTCGGCTGGAATGCACTGGTTGTGAACAGACTCCCTCAGCTGCACGGTACCAGAGAACCTGTCACATACACGCATGCCCCCATGCTGTCATGCTGTGATGTGCTGTGCTCAACCCTGCCAGCTCACCAGGCTACGCCGTGCAGTGCTAGGGCCTGGGGCCGGGCAGGGCGGAATTGGTGCTCGTTTTTTCTGTAGCCGCTCCTGTCGGCCCTGCCCCTTCAGACCCCGGCGGTCCTCACGCACCCATCCATGCACTTTGCCGTGCTGTGGGTGTTCAGCAGTACAATGTTTTATGGTCCAGTGGCCGGAGGACGCTATAAAAGCTGACCCCTTCTTCGGAAGGTCTTGGGTTCGATTCCGCGTGCCCCCCTGGGTTTCGAAC